>PVIU01014267.1:0-53248 GCA_004026605.1 Ondatra zibethicus
CTTGAAGTTGTGAGAAGGAATATTCTGAATTAATAGATAGAAACACAAACGGGTCCAGCCACTGTGGAAATCACTGTGCAGTTTCTTCAAAAAGCTAGAAATAGATTTACTACATGATGCAGCTATACCACTCTTGAGATGATACCCAAAGGGTTCTATATACTATTTTGGAGATACTTGCTTACCCATGGTCATGACTGTTCTCATCACGATAACTAAAAAATGGAAGCAACATAGAGGTCCACTAACTGATGAATGGATAAGAAAGATGATTAAAACAAATGAAGGTATGTATGGCATGTGTAGGCAAATGGAAGGATCTGGAAGCCATCATCCTGAGTGAGCCAACCCAGACCCAGGAAGACAAATGTGTTGTGTTTTCTCCTATTTGTGGATGTCAGCTTTGCATCTTCATATGTGTGCGTTTCATTTGAAATATATGCATCTTCATATATGTACGTTTCATTTGAAATATATGCATCTTCATATATGTACGTTTCATTTGAAATATATGCATCTTCATATATGTGCGTTTCATTTGAAATATATGCATCTTCATATATGTGCGTTTCATTTGAAATATATGCATCTTCATATATGTACGTTTCATTTGAAATATATGCATCTTCATATGTGTACGTTTCATTTGAAATATATGCATCTTCATATGTGTACGTTTCATTTGAAATATATGCATCTTCATATGTGTACGTTTCATTTGAAATATATGCATCTTCATATGTGTACGTTTCATTTGAAATATATGCATCTTCATATGTGTACGTTTCATTTGAAATATATGCATCTTCATATATGTGCGTTTCATTTGAAATATATGCATCTTCATATATGTGCGTTTCATTTGAAATATCAAAGGTGGTTAGAAAATTGGTCAGGGGCCATGGATCACTCACTGGGTAGGAGACTTTCAAAGGAGGGGAAATAAAATGCAGTGTTATAAGGCGCTAGAGGAGAATAATGGGGAAGTGAAGGGGTAAAGCAGGGTAGGGAATGGAAGTCAGGGCACAGGAAGGAATACTAGCGGGATAATTTATACTAAAGGCCTTTTGGAAAAGTCATATGGAAACCTACCACTGTGTGAGCTTCTGAAAAGACATACACATGAATAAAAATTTAAATATAAGCATCTAAAAGTGCAACGATGGCACTACTAAACACTACAGGGTAGTAAGTAAAAAACCCAGTGCCAGGAAGGGGTTATTTTATGTTTTTGAAGCTATTTGTCAGTGAGTCTCCATAGACATCCAAACATGACAAGCTTTTGACAGTGCTCTGGCTTGCCCTACAGGGCTTGACAAAAAGACAACCTTACTGAAGACACCGCATACTTGAATTGTCGAACAGGGAAAAGTCAAGCTGGGGCTCACCTGTATGTTTTGTCACTACTGGGCAGCTCTCAGAGTGCAGGAGGCTGCATCACACGCTACTGAAGAAGCCAAGCAATCATCAGTCTTACCTGTTGTGATCCTTGAGAACATCCTGGCAAGGCGTGCACATCGGTTCAATACAAAGTGAAATCACTGGAGCAGCCAACCACATTTTGATTAGATTTAAAGTCCACTACAGGAGGTAAAATCCATACTTGACAGTGTTATGTGGACCAAGAACCAGTGAGCAGACAAGTCATAGTCTAGGAGAGAATCTAGTACTAGTATTCTGCTAAATTGATACAGCATTAAAATTACTGCTAATGACTTATCTTTATACCCATAAAGTTATTGCATCTTTTACCTCTCATTAGAGAAGCTTCTTTTTTGCAGTTGATAGCGATTAACACAGAGAGCCACAACTGATCCAGGGGTAAACAATAAGAGACTTCAGTTTCCAGTCTGAAACAAAACATCTAGATCACACATCTTCCTCGATGGGCTCAGAGATCACTGCAGAAGGGGAGGCAGAAGAATCTCAAGAGCCAGCAGAAGTAGCAGGTGACTGGAAGGAAGCAGTGTTTTCTGGACACAGAATGGCAACTGCAAATTTGAACTCATAGCAATTGTGACAACATGCTAAGACCTGCTAAATTACAAATGAAACAAAAATACCAGCATGGAGAGGGGATACAGAAACCTCTCCCTAGCTAAGAAGTTATTAGCAATCGATAGGTGGTATGTGAGGGAGAGGCAGTTTAGACCCTGGTAGCTAAACCACACTTCAATTGAAGGCCACATATCCAAGTATACATAGGCAGCACAAAATATTTCAATTTTCACAGAAAATGTTTGGACAACAATAGTTGGCGCTATACAGTCAAAAGGACAGAATTTGAAAAGAAACCTAAGTGGGGGAAAGGAGTGGAAAAGAATTCAGAGAGCAAAATGGTAAGGGAAGCAACTGAACTCTGTAAATGTGGATTTCATCTGAGAATAGCACACAGGTCTTCTGAAACATGAGCACAGAAGCCTGCATTCCGTGCGGGGGGCGTGAAGGAGCCTGAACAGGATTTGAACTGAGGAATACTGTGCACTCTTTTAACATTTAGAAAGATCATCTCAGCTATGTGTGGAACAGATTGCAGAGGGTGGGAAAAAAATAACAAGAAGCAAGAGAGAGTTGTAAGAATATTTTAGGATTTCAGGTAACAAATGTTCATAGATTTATCTAGCAACAATAGATATGCAGAAAATGGGAGATTATTAAACGAGGAATTCAGAAAGGAGACACTCATCAGAATTAGCTTCCCAGGATCAATCGTATCTTTAGTAATATTCTAGGCATGTGGGCCCCAGTAGGCATGTGGGCAGACAGGTTTGAGGTAAACTGTGCTTTTGACATATGGGAGCAGACTGTTTGAAACAATCATAGATTTATAGATATAATTTTAATAACAAAGGCATATTTTAAAGTTGATTAATTGGCATGCATAGGGAAAACTGAAGACAAATACCCTTCAAGTCAGAAAAGCAGTCAGCACAGATTGGTGGTGTCACACTTTTTTTAAATCTCAGCACTCGGGAGGCAGAGACAGGTTGATCTCTGTGAGTTCAAAACCAGCCTGGTCAAAGCAACAGAGAAACCCCATCTCAAAAAAAAAAAAAAAAAAAAAAAACAGAGATTTACTTCATGGAAATTCAGTAGCCTCTAGTTGCACATGTCTATTTAAATCAAAATAAAAGTTCTGTTTCCCGCTCACAGTGGCCACATTTTAAATGTCTAACAGCTATATCACGGTACTGACAAATACATGTGGATTTAAAATTTTTCAATCATCACAGGAAATGTTCGGACACTGAGAGTGTGTGCTATATGTTTAATGGAGGCTTGACTGTAAGGAACAAATTCAAGTGGGAAGAGAAGCAGAAAAGAAGACTTCACAGGAGAAAGTGAAAAGGGAAGCAAGTGTACTATGTAAATATGGATTTTACTAGAGATTTTTAAAAATATGTGTAAAATACACTTGAGTCAAGGGCATTGGAAAATCAGTACTTGCTGTGTTACACAATTCAGCACAATATTTTTTTCAATATAGGAAAATACCATAACTGATAAGATAAATATTATGATAGCAAGTTTTTTTCTCCCTTCTCTCCTTTTTCTGTGGGTAATTACCAATGTCTGTAATTGACAACAGTTGATCAAATCAAAATAGGAAAACTAATAATGAGCCAGATTCGCCCCCCACATTCCACCCGTTAAAGACAGTAAAAGCTCTGTGCACACAGGGAGACACATGGCGAGCTAATCTGGCCCAGTATTTACACAGCACTTTCAATATGAGGATCTTGAAATATTGAGAAAATATTCTCTTGTATAAACCGTCCCAGAGAATAGAACCATCATTTACATCTGACTAAATCAAGTTTAAAAGTTTGAACTAAAGATTTGGTATCACCTAAAATACTAGTATTTCAAGAGTGTCTTCTATTTATACACAGGCAGATGTCAGAATTTATAAGATATGCACTTTTTGTCCTACATGCATGTGTTTTTCATGCTTCAGTCAGATAACAAATTTGACCTCAGATAAGAAAGTTGATCACTGTTACATATTTTAACCTACATTAAGCAACTTCACTCACTTAAAGCTTGCCTGTATACCATAAATGTATAATTTATTGACAATTTTAAATTTATTGGACTTTTTCACATGGAGAATTGTAAAGTGTGGTAACTGCATTTTGTTCTCAACCACAAGTAGAAAATATAATTGGTGGGTCACTCTTGGCCTCCATCTCACTTCCTTAATAGAAAATCTGTGGATGGCTGGCCCTGTCTCTCTGCAGCTGGTCCTGGCGGATTTAACAGTAAAGTGAGCTGAGAAAGGAGAAGCATGGTTTCTATTTGGACTAGTAGCTTGTATAGTAAGAGGAAGAGATAGTGCTGCTGCCAATGTATCCACTAGTTCAACAACAACAAAAAACTTGTGGCCTGACAAACACAAGTTGCAGTCAGGCTTGTCCCAAGAAAGATACAGTTGCAGTGAGGTTTCTCCCCAGAAACAGAATGGGGAAAAGGAGAAAAGTAACACTGTCCCCAGTTACCAAAATAGTATACAAATGTAATCCCAGTTACCTCAAAGCCACCGAAAGCTATCCAAGTTAGTAACATGGTACACAGACCTAATTTTGCAGGTGGAGTCCAGTCAGGTCTTTCGAGTTATCTCTTCTGCAGCCAGGCTTTCTTTGGACTGACAGCTCCCAAACAATGACACAGAGACTTACTAAGTGTGAAATCTTGGTTTTAGCTTATTCCCAACTAGCTCTCAAAACTTAAATTAACCCTTTTATTTTCATCTATGTTCTACCACGGGGCCTGTTACCTCTTCTCAGTACCACCTGTCCCACTTCCTCCATGTCTGGCTGGCAAATCCCTGCCTCTCTGTTTCTTCCCTGAAGTTCCTTTCTCTCTTCCAGAACTCCCACCTACCCTCTCCTACCTAGCTATTGGTCATTCAGTTCTTTATTAAACCAATCAGAAGGTGCCTTGGCAGAGACAAAGTTTCACGGTGTAAAAAAGATCCCACAACACTTTTCTGTTATTCCCACTGTTTTTTTTTTATTGTACATCCCTAGATTCCCATTCATGCCATGATCAAGGTAACTTTACCCATACAGCACCACATTGTTTATAGCTGCATAGAACTTGAGGGCATAGAGTATGTCAGAACTTTAAATCTCTCCGGCATTGGCTAAGACTTTCTGGTATTTGTTAAATTCCCTCAGAGAGCAAAAGAAACAGATAAGGAAACAGAGATCCAAAAAGACATAGTATGCTTTTGTTGATGCTAAAAGTCAGTTGTAATCAAAGGCAGGTTAGGAAGGTGCTTACTAGGAAAGTCAGAAGTCTCATGCTATGAATTAAGGACACCTGAGGTCTAGTCATGATTTGTTGGAACCTAATTAAGTGCCTGACCTCATCTACAAGATGAGGAAGTGAGAATGTCTGTCAGGTTCAATGCATAGCCCATATGTTGTATGTGGTCAAGGATACCTGTGATGCAGCACAAAATTGTAACTGACTTAAAGCACTAGAATTTTGTGATTTTGTGTGCGTGTGAAACTTGATGGAGAAGGACTTAAGCACAAACTTTGGTAGGCTTGATAGAGAGATGATGGTTGAAAACACTACCAAGGAGTTTAAAGGTTGCATAATTCATGATCTTCACTGGATTCAGGATATATGTTATTAATTAGTTATTCCATATGGCTGGACCTTAGATTTTTCAGTACTGAACACTATATGGGGGAATAGGATGTACTGCACAGAATCTTCAGTTTTTTCGGAAACTCCTCAAGTAGAGGAAGAACAATAGTAAAGGAGTAGAATGATGCTGGAGTACCTCTACTTCCTTCATGACTGGGTTACTAGCAACCCTACCTCCTTCATCTTATACCATATGCACTGTGCATATGCATATGCACATATGCAACTTAAACATATCTATTTAGAGCCAATTTTAATTAATTTAAATATAAAACTGGTTAGAACTGCTGATTTTTAAAGTTTGCAAACCAATGAGGCAGAAACTCTCACGGTCTTATTAAACTCTAATGCATTTGATTTTAAGCATGTGGTTATTTTGCCTCTCTAAATGCAAAATGGTATCAGTTTTTAAGGCTCATATGCAATGATAGGGACAAAATTATATCTCCCCTTCTGCAAGCATGCAGATGAGAAGATATTTATCTAGTCATCTCGTTCAGCCATTTTTTTGTAGCACTGACAAGATTTAATTTGGTCTATAACTTTATCTCTCTTTTATAAAGGCTTGGATATTAAAACATATTTGACTGAGTAAAGATTTGACTTCTTATTCTTCACCTGAGAGAACACACTGTGACATCACAGATGAAATGGGGTGAAGATTAAATCAAAAAAGTAGTAAGCACTGTTTCTCAAAAAAGGAAAATAATAACTTAATTACAAGATAAACAGTCACAAATTATGAAGGATATTAGCAAAATATTTTTATTTCTTGTGGATTTAAGTTGGAATCTTAGAGAACTAATAACTGCCTTGAAAGCTGTGCCTATAAATCTGTGGGAAGTTTTACCTCCTAGATAAACAGGGAATTAAAAAGGAAGTTCATAATTCATGAATTTAAGTGTGTAGCAGAGATTTAATTAAGTCTACTACCAGGGAGGAGGAAGTGTTGGATAGTAAGCCTAGCAGAGCCCACCACAAGGACACTCTTAAGTTCAAAAACAAAGCCCTCATTGACAGCCAGTGGCTGCACAAGATATTTGTCCCAATAATGGAGCCCCAAGCCCTACATTTTTTTTTTGGTCTTTTAATCACTGTACCTCTGAGCACAATGGCATTTGCTCGAATCTCAGCAATTCAGAGGGCCATCAACAAGGAAGAAATAGTAGTGGGTAGGTTGGAACCCCTTCGTTCAGTGGTGGACCTACAGCCCAGCGGGAGACTCCTTTGCAGCATCTCTGTCCAGTTGTCTCTGCATGTAATACTTTACAGAAAGCCAGGCGGATTAGGTTTCAGTGGTTAGATAGACTATGAGTTCTCCAGTCTGGTTCTTTTTTAAAATTTTCATAACCAGAGTCTTGGCTATGAGCCTTTTCACGGAGAGGCAAAGGCAAAAATAAGACAATGGCAGTCATAGGTCCAGTGTCAGTCTTGTCTTTAGCAGTTGGAGGACCTGGTTTTGATCATCTACCATTGTCCTCTGTAGTCTCCTTCAGAGACTATAATTGGCTGTGGTGGATGCACAGGTTGACACCAGTGACCTTCACTGCTCTAGTGGTGGTAAAGACTACAGGTTTTGGGTCTTTTCACATTGGATCCAGGCCCCAGGTCAGGATTACTTTACCCTCACAAGATCAGCAGGCTGGAACTTGTGGTGAGGCTCAGACACAGGCAAGGACACGGCTTTTCAAATCACATGATGAAATCCTTTGGGCTTAATGTAGGACCTGAGAGGACTTGAGAAAGAGATAATTAGTAATTTATGCCTTATGACTATCTCTGTGCTTAAGTGAGGGGAGATAGTGAGGCATACCAAACATAATTTTAAATGGGGTAAAACTCTATCAATATGGCTGTATCTGGCCCTCTGAAGGATAAAAGTTAGGAATTTGGCCCAATTGGCCAGTCTCAAGGACATATTTAATTAAAAATCCTTTAAAATCCTATTCATTGTTTTGAGGTTTTTTTTTTTTTTTTTGCTTTTGTTTTTGTTTTTTAATCTGTCCTGGTATTCATGATCTATAGGCACAATGTACTTTTTAATTAGGATTTAGAGCCTTTGTCAGATTTTGGGAAACTTTAGCTATGAAGGCTAAGCCATTGTTGGACCCCAGGAAGAGAGACAATTGCAACCTAAGAAAGAACGTTTGGAGGAGTTTCTTGGTGACCAGTAAGGTTGTCTCCAGTTGGGAAATATATGCTTTCACCCGTGCAGAGACAGCATCTATAAAAAGTAACCAATACTTATCCCCAAGAACTGTGGGTTTCATCTTTGTAAAGTTTACTTCCCAATGTTCTCCAGGGGATTTTTTCCCCCTCAGGGGTTCACTTGCGCACAAGTTGTACATCTGGACAAAATGTCTTTGACCATTGTCTAGTTGAGGGATGTAATATCTGGGTGAGAGTAACTCAGCAACTTTGGGTGCTCCCGGAAGGAGTTTGTTGGCCATATTGTCTTCTTTCAGTGGCTGTAGAGAGTATGGGTCTTCTGTCAGGAAGAACCACCATCCATTTGTCACCTTGTCATTTGTTTTTTTCTGTTTGTAGTTTTGGTGCTGGAGCATTTTGGGTTTGGGCAGGGCTAACAAGGTCTGCAGAGGCACTGTTTGTTCTTGGGATGCCGTCTAGGCAGACAAATCTGCTGCCTGTTTCCTTGGGCCTCCAGAGAATCTGCCTTTTGATGTTTAGTGCAGTGAACAATGACAACCTCTTTCTGCCGAAAACAAAATCCAGGGTCGTGATAATATTTTTTGTTGTTTTTTATTTCATTTTTGGCCCAGGTGAGGAATCCCCTTTCTTGAGAGAAAGCCCTAAGGACATGGACTGCTGCAAATGCATACCAAGCCAGATCAATCTTTTGTTTTATTTTTCTTTTACAGAGTCATAGTTATGTAAAGCTTTTGAGGAATCTCGGGTAAGAGAGACCTATTTATACATTCAGACTCTTTTAAATGTATATGTGTGTGTATGCATATATGCATGTGTATATGGCTATATATCAGGCTGATTGCATTACAAAAGCAATATTGATTGATCATTGTATTTCCGGCACATCTGGGCCAATGGGAGTAAGCACCAGATAAGCCTCACAGAGGCACTGCAAGAACTCAACAGGTGATTCCTGGGGCTCTTATATAACCTCACTCAACTTAGGCAATTGGTGGTTGTTTTTGTTTTTAGAAATTGTCTTTAATCCCCCTAAAAGGATCTGGAAAATTTTTTCCGAGCCTCCTTACCTTGGTCCGTGTTGGGGTCTCATTCAAGTCAGGCAGAAAGGGAAAATCCACTCTATTCAAGCTGTATTGTCCTAAAGCTATCCTCTGCTTGGGCTGAGGGCAGTTTTCCTGCTCTCAATCTAGATACTGTCTTGCTCAGTAGGGGAGAAGGTGGCCAGGAACTACTGGCCATCATCCCTAGTCTGCTGGTGAATCTAGAAGATAGTCTCCATAGGACTAGTTAGAGCCTGGGGCTTTTGAGAGAAAGGCAGGGGCTGAGTTTTTCAATGACACTAATCATTGGTTGAAAAGAGGACATAAACCAGATAAAAGAGGTAGAGGTGGAAGCCTTGGGTTTGGAGCCCACCAGGGGTGCATCCTTTAGAAAGAGAGGACCAGTTACCTCAGGAAATTTCCACCCAGGGGTTACATAGCCAGTCACACACTCTCTCTCTGTCTCTCTGTCTCTGTCTCTGTCTCTGTCTCTCTGTCTCTCTCTCTCTGCCTCTCTCTCTCTCTCTCTCTCTCTCTCTCTGTGTGTGTGTGTGTGTGTAAAGTATAGGAAGCCTGATGAAGAAGAGATTACTCTTAACCCAGCGTGGCTGGGGGAACCATTTCCCCCTCTCTTACAAGGCCAGGGGACATGCTGGGGCATAGAGAAGGGGAAAATCAACCTCCTCTGATGAGGTTGAGCAAACAGGCAGAAGTAGGTTTCTGGCCAAACCTAAAAGATTTGGGTCCCCAACAAGAGGGCATAGATCTTAAGCCAAGTGGGTGAGTCAGAGACCAGAAAAAGGCACTAGTAAATATAGGGGACTGGCTGTGGTGGCCAGGGTCTTCAGCCACCAATTTCCAAGGGTTCTGAATCTTTCACTAGGCTACCAAACTCCAAAAGAAGGTACATCAATTTCACAGAAGGTCTGGAGTTTTCTGGGCAAGAAACAGACACCATATCCACATGCATCCACAGAGCTCACATTAAAGTGTTTTAACATGCACTTCAACGGTGTCTTAGAACTGCTTGCACCTTCTCCAACTTTAGATCTGTTTCTCCAACCAACAGAACTCACAGAAACACATAGACAAGCAAACAGTAAAGGTAACCTAACCAGAGGTGGCCACCACACAGACTTAAATCAGGGGTCTGGGGACATCTCGAACAAATCTTCGACATCAGAATTAGGGCCTCACCCAGCCTTTCCTAAGTGTCTTATTTAGAAGGTGCCATAAACAGACTTAACTCTGGAGGAAACAGACTTAGGCAACTTTCTGCAATTTTCCCATTTTAGGGTGGAGACATTGGGAGCCTCTGGAGCAGCACATTAGAGGTGGGAGAAGTTCATAGGGCCCCGGACTACCTCAGGGTATGCACTCCAGAAACTGTTCACACTCTGTGAACATCCTAGAAGGGATGGGTCTGAGACCACCAGCATCCCAGCTTTTCAGTCTCTGGGAAACTAGCTGGGACCTCGTGAATGCTTTGAGGTAAACCTACCAGAGAGTATCACATTTCTTTCTGACTCTTAAAGTCAGAAAGAAAGTCTTTACTACTGGCTGTGGCTGCATAGGGGAATTTGTCCAAATAATACAGCCCAATGCCTTGCAACTCTTTGATTTTTACACACAACATATCCTGGTTGTCATATATTGGTTAGCAAAAAGCAGAGAAACAGAAGCCAAAAAGCAGGATTAGTATATTTACGGACATTTTCCTCTTCGGGAACTGTTCTGGAACTATGAATTAGGTCTTTATTCCCATTTTGGAAGGTTTTGGGGGGAGCTATTGCTGAGTGTTAAGGTTAGAATAGTGCCTCTAACATAGCATCAATTGTGTTAAGGTCTGGGGGCCCATTACAGAGGGTTTGCTAGAAACCACAGACAGCCTTTATGGTTTCCAGAAGATAAAATCATTTGCCCTTTGGAAACTCTGGATTTTAGACAGTTTTCTGATTTATATTGAACCACTGCATCCATATTGCAAAATATGAATGCTCAATATTTCCCATGTTGCATAACCATCAGATTTATTGCATTAAATACATTCTTGAGCTTTCCTTCCATCTAGAGATAAGGTCTAATTATTATCCTTGGCTCATATAAGGCGCCGTGTGTCACATGAGCAACAGGATCTGCAGTCCCTTGGGACACCAGTTCTGGAAACAAGGTGATTGCTATGCGATGAAGAAGTGCAAAGAAGTGAGTCTGACAAGTCCCCGAAAAGGAAATGAACGTGTCGAGGGAGAAATGGAGAAGCAGAGAAAGATGGTTCAGAGGAGATACAGAGTTGAGTCAAAACACCGTGGATATTGAGTACTCCGTTCTCATCTGGTGCCATGGAGACCAGATATGAAACCAGCTTGAGTGTCAGTTCTTCACCGACAGAACTATGAATGAAATATAATAACTATTTTAAGCTATTAGATTTTTAGAATAGTTTGTCACACAGTAATAGATAGCCTAAATACCAAAGATTTGAAGGAAAGAATTCTCAAAGAGGTATGAGCATATTACTGGAAGCTGAATACATCATGTGGAATTTCTTGGTTTCTTTTGTGTTATGGGACACATCACATTTAACATCCCTCTATCAATTTTCCCTTCTATGGAAAAAAAATGGGGTTTATCCCAGCATTGAATTATCTGTTCTGAATTGGACATTGCAGGAAGCAAAAGGAACAGCCAATGCAAAGGAAAGGATGTGGTCTCACATCTGCTCCTCTGTGGCGCACAATCCTTAGGACTCAGTTTTCCACAAAAGAAATTGTGTCCAGATGTCCTGGGTAGTGATCATGCAGCTGATACAAGCCAGTGTATGGTAGCAAACAGAAGCATGCAATGCTAAGGCTGAGCACTCCTACAAAGACTGACCATGACTCTATAGTCTTTCTTTCTCTTTCAGATATACTAAAGAAAAATGGTCTCGCAGTAAAGGAAAACAGATATCTTGCTCACTGCTAAGAGTCTCATCTTTGCTCCCATTCTGATATAGCATCTGGAAGGAACTTGGGGTTGAGTTGAGACTATTACTCCAGTCTTTATTTTTGAACACCTGACTTCAGGTGTTGCTGCAAGTGAGGTAAACACAAGTGACAGACATTTCAGACATTTCGGTGTGTGAAGAACTCCTTAATACACATTCCAAAGAGATCAACAGCATATTAATTTCAGTCCAAAAAAATCTGTCTGCCTTCAGAATAACTTCTCTGAAGAAGCTCCTTAGATCCTGTCTTAGTAAGGCTTACTGTTGCTATGATAAAACACAACAACCAAAAGCATCTTGGTGAGAAAAGGTTTTTTGGCTTACACTTTCAGATCACTGTTCATATCAAAGGAAGTCAGGATAGGAACTCAAACAGGGCAGAAACCTGGAGGCAGGAGCTGATGCAGAGGCCATAGAAGGGTGGTACTTACTGGCTTGTTTATCATGACTTGCTCAGCCTGCTTTCTTTTAGAACCCAGGAACACTAGCTCAGGGATAGCAATCACACACAATGAACTGGGCCCTTTCTTATCAATCACTAATTAATAAAATGTTTTACAGGCCTGCCTACAGATCTTAAAAATGTATTTTCTCAATTGTGGTTCCCTTATATCAAATGGCTTTAGTTTATATTAAGCTATCCAGCATAATGCTCATTCTAAAAGACCTCTGGTGATCATTCTTATCATTTTTTCAATAAATATGTATATCCCTTGTCATTAGATATGAATTAAACTTGGCCATAAGTTCTCTCCTCGATTTAATGTTTTAAATTCTCCCCTCAACTGAAATATAGTACCCTCCTTACCATAAATTCTGTACATTTTGTGAAAAACTAGAATAAAATAGTTCAACAATAAAATAGTTCAGTAAAATAGTTCCAGAAAAGTCCCTGGGGAGGAAAATGTCCATAAATATACTAATCCTGCTTTTTGGCTTCTGTTTCTCTGCTTCTTGCTAACTGATATATGACAACCAAGATATGTTCTTTGTGTATAAAAAACAAACATGTCTAACATATTCTTTAGTATCTATCCTAAGTCATACGCATAGGTCTGAACCATTAATAGAAGGGTTTAGTCAACAGCATAGTGCATAGAAAGAGCTAACATACATGAAATTCTGGATATTAGTCTGAAGGCAGCTTTGTTTGAAGCTAAGCATTTCCATTTGGAAATCATGTGACTAAATATGTTTTTTAAATTGGTTTGACTCTTAAAATAGTCACAGTATGGAAATGCAAACCGTCAGCCTCACCTATTTTGTCACCCAACAGCATTACTGTACTAAATGTAATAGCAATTTCCTTTGCTGTATTGAAAGCCATATGATGCTCTTTCTAGGTCCTTTTTCTCCCTTGGTGACCATCTTCATGTATACCCTCGATCTTAGACTATCTGTTGCTGTGACGAAACACCATGACCAAAAAGCAAGTTGAGGAGGAAAGGATTTATTTGACTTACACTTCCACAGCATTATTCATCACTGAAGGAAGTCAGGGCAGGAACTCAAACAGGGCAAAATACTGGATGCAGGAGCTGATACAGTGGCCCTGGAGGAGAGCTGATGCAAAGGCCAAGAAGGGAAGCTGCTTACTGGTTTGTTCCACGTGACTTGTTCAACCTGCTTTCTTATAGAATCGAGGATGACCAGCCCAGGGATGTCACCTCCTACAATGGGTTGGGCCCTCCCCCATTGATCACTAATTGAGAAAATGCCTTACAGTTGATCTCATAGAGACATTCCCTCGACTGAGGCTCCTTCCTCTCTAGTGATTCTAGCTTGTGTCAAGTAGACACAAAATGAGCCTGTACACCCTCCTATGGAGGTTGCACTAACTACCAAGGCTTATACACTACCCTAGGGTCATATAGTTACTGTGTGGCAAGGCCAGTAGTAAAGCTAAATTTGCTTAACATTGGAACTGTGCTTTTGACTATGCCAGTAGTCTTCAACCTTACTAAAGCTGTGACTCTAATACTACTCCTCATGTAGTGGTGACCCCCAACCATAAAATTATTTTCATTGCTACTTTATAACTGTAATTTTGCTGCTGTTATGAATTTTAATGTAAATATCCATGTTTTCTGATGGTCTTAGGCAAACCCTGTAAAAGGGTCATTTGGTGACCACCCTAAAAGGGGTCATTACCCACAGAGTGAGAACCACTGGACTATGTGTAGTGTTTCTAAATAAATGTGGTTTTAGTTGGAGCAGGTCTTCATCTTTTGGATGGATAGATACTGAAAACAGTACGTGTATTTTCCTTCTCATGTCCTATCTGCCCTAGGTACATAATATCAATGCCTCTCTCCAGCAAAGGAAAGAGAATGAACTCCACTAAATATCTGTTACAGTCTACAGACAAATCCAAAGTAAAAATGAATCGTCCCCACTCCACTTTCAAACAAAGTAGCCAAAGGCACACTTTTAAAGGCAGCAACTCGTTGCCAATTGCAGCCGATGTCACTCGTCAGAAAGGAGGTCGGAAAGGGCTTTACACCCCACTGCCTCAGAAACAAATGTGATTTAATACTTCTTGAAATTTTTAAACAATCTTAAAATCTCAGGTAAAAAAATAATTCATGCATTGGTATTTTAAATGAAAGTAAAAAATAATATCTGTTCATGCAAAGTGTCAACACTGTGATTTTTCCAATAGTTTGCATTCCTCAAACTAAAATGCTATCTACATCTCACTACTGGTGGATGGAAAGATTGTGAAAGAAAATTGGGCATAATCCATCAAAATCACACCCTCTGCCAGCTTTACTACTCACTCACTGCAGCACAGGAACTAGGTAAGAATTTATGGGAAAATGTTTAAATCAGAACCGACTGCTGCTGATGGATGAGTCCCAGGGGAATTAACTCTTTCCCCTTTTATATAAGTCCCAACACAACATTTGGCATTAGTATTCAACCCTTTCCAGCAGACCAAAGGAAAGGTTAATGTTTCTGAGTAGCTGCAGTGCATAGACATGGAAGAAGATACTTCCTCAAGTCACACCAAAAACTGTAAGAGGCAGCGGGTACATCCCACATTAAAACTAAGAACACGGGATCCAGGAAAGGTCATGTTGCCTGAGTGAAGTCAGACAATGCATGAGCACTGGGAGTGGAGTTTGCTCCCATTTTGATCGCAAAGCTCATCTAGGTGGGGTTGGATGACTGAGCAGTACTAGCTCTGCTCTCAAGATATATTTTATGAAATCTCTAAGAAGTATATATGATATATTTTGATCTTATTCATCCCCTATTCTTCTCCTAACTCCTCCTAAATCTACCCCATGTCCTCACCTCCTTCTAACACCCCAAATTCATGCCTTTTTCTTTCTTGAGTGATGCTCAAGAGAACATAAACCTAAGACTAAATTAAATGATAAGGACCAGCCAGGACTTGAAAACAATAATGCAATAAAGATATAGAAACATTTAAGAAGACTCAAGCTGAAATGAAGATGGAGTTGAAAACCTTATAAACAAATGAAGTCTAATTTGTGCTGATCACACACTCCTTACTTACATTGGAGAATGGTATACCTACCAGTGGCTTCAACCTGTAAACAAATAAATATGTAAATAAATAATAAATAAATTAACCAGTGTCTCTGACCTAAAAAATAACATCAACTGTGAATAGCTCCTTATGTAGGGTTGGTGGCTCATGAGGCCCTACTCCTTCCATGCTAGAATATTATCAGCTTGACCTTCCTGTGTGCACTGCAACCAACCTATAGGTTTCTACCAGGACATGCCCTATCTGTACCCTGAACCAAAATCCCCCTCTCATAGCACATTCAACCTTTTCACCCAGCCATATCTATCCTCACACTCCAGGCTTGAACCTGGCCCACATCCTGCCTACCAGCCTAATCCCCAATGTCCATCTGAATTCATTTCACATAAACCATTTCTAACTTCCAGGCCTAACCCACTGTCACATCTTCTCTTCTGCCCCTCTTCCTCTGTCCATATTAAGCACAGAAATAACAAAAGCATCTACATACCAAACTCAATAATCAAACAGTATGAGAGATCAAACAAATATCTCCCCTCTGAAACCTATCATGCCATCATGCCTGGAAAATTATCTGCTAGTGAGTACTGCCTAAAAAAATGAACAATGATAAACTTCATCCAAAACTTTAAGGCGTTTGAAGAAGACAGGAAGGAACAGATCAATGAAATTGAGAAGAAAGAGATTGAGGAGAATAAACGCTTGAGTGATGCTCAAGGAAGCATAAACCTAAGTCTGAAGTAAATGACAAGGACAAGACAGGACTTGAAAACAATAATGCAATAAAGAGACAGAAACATTGAAGAAGACTTGAGCTGAAATGAAGATAGAGTTGAAAAAATTAATAACTCAACTATAAATCTCAAAGGAAAGTCTTACAATTGGAATGACTCAAGTGGAAGATAGACTATCAGGACTGGATAATAAAGTAGAAGAATTAGATCAAATAAACAAAGAATGTAGGGGGAATTACAGCAGAGATAGGGAACATCTAGGAAATGTGGGACACCGTGAAAACCCTAAACCTTGAAAATATAGGCATAAATGAGAGAGAAGAATCCCAACTTAGTGGAAGAGACAAGATCTTCAACAAGATCATGGAGAAATTTCCTGAAACTGAGGAAAAATACACCCATATAAATACAGGAAGCACAGAGTACACCAAAATAGACAAGACCAGAAAAGAAAATCCTCATTGCCTATCACAGGTCAAACACTACGTATACAGAAAAAATAAACTGTATTGAGTGCTTCAAGAAGAAAAAAAGAAAGAAAAAAAAAAGAAAAATAAATAAAAAAAAGAAAGAAAAAAGAGACAAAAGTCACCTATAAAGGTAAGCCCATCATATCTGATTTCTAAATGGAAACTTTGAAAGACAGTACAGCCTAGAAAAATATATCCCAAGTTCTAAAGATGACAAAGACCTAGAATAATATACCCAGCAAAACTACCTGACATAGTTGAAGAAAAAAAAACAATTTTCCATGATATAAACACCTTTAAAATTGTATAGCCAACAAAACAAACTATAGAATGGAAGCAATATTTCAGGCTCAAAACAAAAAGAAGCACAGCCAAGAGTCTATAGAAAGAAACACAGTCATAATTACAAAAAATACATGGTACCACTGAGAACACAAACAAAAATAAAAATCAACACAAAGACTGCAATTAACATATACATTTCAATAATAACTTTAAATGTTAATGGTCTTAATTCTCCAGTCAAAAGGCACACGTTGACTGAATGGAACAAGAAACAAAATCCATCTGTTATCTACAAAATCCTCATCTTTGTTTTTAAGATAGGCATAAACTTTGAGTAAAAGGAAAAAAAATACTTTCAACCAATGTGACTAGAGGGCAAGCATGTATAGATATTCTAATACCTGACAAATATAAATCAAACTAAAACTAATCAGAAGAGATAAAGAGGACCACTTCATTCTGATCAAAAGACCAGTTAACAAGAACAGACATTACTATCCTAAACATATATGCACCAAGCTTCAGCATACCAAATTTCATAAAAAATGTAAACAATGGAACATAAATCTATTAATAATAAGCAATTTCAATAGCCCACTTTCTCCAGTCATCTGAACAAAAAATAATAAACACAGAAATATCAGAATTAAATGACTTTACACATAAAATGGACTTAGTAGATATTTATAGAACATACACACTCTACTTAAAAGCACATGGAAGCTTCTCTAAAATTGACCATATCTTGGATAAAACACAAATATTAACAAATTCAGAATTATTGAAACAACTGCACATATCTTATCTGACCATAATATAATAAAAATTAAAACTGGCAGCAAACAAATCTCTAGGAAATAACATATTCATAGAAATTAAAGAAATCATAATTGGGTGATGAATGGGTTAATGAAGAAATCAATAAATTTTAAAATTCCTTTACTAAATGAAAATGAAAGCATAATGTAACAAAACCTTTGGACACATTGAAAGTAATCATATGAGGGAAATTCAGAGCACTAAGTACCTACATTAAGAGAAATCATAAGAAATAAAAGAAAGAAATGAATGAATGATGAAACTCAAAGGTATGGGAAAACAATAACAAAAACTCAATTTACAGCAAGAAATAATAAAAGTCAAAGAAAGAAAAAATGATATAGAAAAAGAATACAAATAATCAACAAATCTAAGAGCTAGGTCCTTGAGAAGATTAACGAGACCAACGGAGAAATAAAGCGAGGACCTAAAGCAAAAGAATTGGAAATGAGGAGGGATATGTTACAGGAAATACCAAGGAAATTCTAAAATGTTATCAAGGAATGTTATAAAAACCTATATTCCAAGCCAGGCAGTGGTGGCACATGCCTTTAATCCCAGCACTCAGGAGGCAGAGGCAGGCAGATCTGTGAGTTTGAGAACAACCTGGTCTACAAGAGCTAGTTCCAGGATAGCCTCCAAATCTACAGAGAAACCCTGTCTCAAAAAGCCAAAAACAAAACAAACAAACAAACAAAACAAAACCAACCACCTATATTCCACTAAATTCAGAAAATCTAAACAAAATGGATAGATTTCTAGATTTCAGTCAAGCTACCAAAATTAAACCAAGAAGTCAACAACATAAACAAGCCCATAACAAATTAGAAGATTGAAATAGTAATAAGACGTCTTCCAACTTTTAAAAAATCTAGGGCCAGATGGATTCACAGCAGAACTCTTCCAGACTTTCAAAGGAGAGTTACAGCCAATCGTTCTTAAACTATTCAAAAATTAAAACAGAAGTATCACTCCCAAACTCCTTCAATGCAGCCAGTATCATGCTAATACCAAAGCTCCAAACCAGGTAAAGACACATATCCCTGATAGACACAGATTCAAACCCACTCAATAAGATACTTGAAAACAAAATACAGGCATATATAGAAAATATTATCCACCATGACCAAGTTGGGCTTTTCCCTGAAATGCGGGATGGCTCAACATATGCAAGTCAGTAAATGCAATAGATCACACAAATTGATTTAAAGACAAAGATCACATGATCTTAATAGATGCATAAAAAGCCTTCGACAAAATCCAACATGGATTCATGTTAAAACTCCTAGAGAACGCAAGACTAGAGGGAATATGCCTCAATATAATAAAAGCTAAATATGAGAAACCCACAGTCAACGTCATCCTAAATGGAAAAAAATTCTTGAAGCAATCCCACTGAAGTCAAGAATGACACAGAGGAATCCATTATCTCTAGGCATTTTTTATATTATCCATAAAGCATTAGCTGACACAATAAGGCAAGAGAATTCAAACTACCCCTATTTGCTGATGACATCTCTAACACATATATGTTAGAGATTCTAGAAATAGTACCAGAAAGTTTCCAGAAACAATAAGTAAATTTAGCAGTGTGACAGGGTATGGAGTCAACTTTCACAAATTAGTAGCTTTTCTGTACATCAATAATAAACATTCAGAGAAAGAGATCATGGACACATTCCTATGCACAATGGCCTCAAAGAGAATAAAATATCTAGGAACAAACCTAACCAAGGAAGTTATGAACCTCTACAGTGAAAACTGTAAATCTCTGAAGAGTGGAAGACAGGGAAAGGGAAACAACCAGCATCCCTATTTAACAATGACACCTCCGAATCACACATAGCATCAGCATGGCCTGATGATCCAGAGAGTGAAACAAGGCACGCACACCTTGGTGGAAACCAGCAGCTCTCTATCTGTACTTAAGGCCCATTCATGCCTAGTACTGGAACCCTAGATGACCACCCGTGACTAGTGAAGTCTTTGGACTTCTGAGTCTCTGACCATTATCCTTAACTTTGCTGTCTGTTGGGTTTTAGTTTGGTGTTTGGTTTTTCTCCAGACAGGGTTTCTCTGTGTAACTGTTTTGAATGTCCTGTAACTTGCTTTGTAGAGAAGGCTGGTCTTGAACTCACTGAGATTTCCTTGCCTCTGCCTCCCAAGTATTGGGATTAAAGGCATGCACCACTTGGCAATTTTGCTGTCTGTGAAACAGGCAAAAAAAAAAAAAATACTAGTAAAAAGATTCTATTCAGCCCCATGTGTTTCCAAATACTCTCCATACTGGGTATTCATTAGCTGTACTTTTTTATGAATTAATTATTTTTTTAAACTATCTTTTCTCATTTTACATTTCAATCCCAGTTCCCATTCCCTGCCCTCCTCCCACACCCTCTACCTACACCCTACACAACCCCCGGGCTCGTCCACTTCTCAGAGAGGGTAAAGCTTCCCATAGGAAATCAACAAAATCTAAGACATTTCTTTGAGACAGGACAAAGGACCTCCCCATTATATCTAGGCTGAGGAAGGTTTTCATTCCTCCAAAGAGAATGGATTCCAAAAAGCCAGTACAAGCAGTAGAGATAAATCCTGGTCTCACTGCCAGTCATCCCAGTCTGCTCCAGCCTTACAACTGTCACCCACATTCAGAGGGCCTAGTTTCGTCCAATGCTGGTTCCCCCGCTGTCCGAGCAGAATCAGTGAGCTCCCATTACCCCAGGTAAGCTGTTTCAGTGGTTCCCATCACCATCTTGATTCCTTTGCTCATATCATGGCTCCACCCTCTCTTCAACTGGACTTTGGGAGCTTAGCCCAGTGCTCCACTGTGGATCTATCTCTGCATCTGCTTCCATCAGTGGCTGGATTAAGGTTCTATGATGACATTTAAAATAGTCATCAATCTGACTACAGAGTAAGGTCAGTTCAGGCATCCTGGACTTTAACCTACTTTACTTACTCTCCTTTATTCAATTTCTGCCTCAACTCAGTTTTCAGACTTGCTTTTTACTGCTTGTTCTAGCTACAAGCTTGAATTTTTAATATAGTAATTAAAGATTCTGATTATCCAAATCAGGTTGTGTGCCATCTAGATACCTGACTCCATTCTAAGAAACCTTAGAATGACCTGCAGAATTGTTCGTGCCAGAAAAATTAGCAAAACATGTATACAAGTGCCAGGGCTTACCTGGCTTTGAGGAGATTTTATAAAATTTTAATATCTTGACTCAACCTCAGAACATTTAAAGTGATCTCTGTCCGGGAAGAACTACAATCCAGAGTTTTCTCCTACAGGGTAATACTTCTAACACAGTCATTCATTTGAAAAACTCTTTAAGGCTGTTATCCCAGAGAAACCTCTCAATCAGTGAACCTAAATTCGTATTTCAAATATACCCCTGCCTGGGGCAACCTCTCCGGAATACCAACACAACTAATGGCAAGTTGAGTCAATAACACAAATACTTCATGGTTGTAATTGTGCATCATTCAAAATATATAGCTAGGTGACCTACATTTCCCTATCAGCAGGTGATTTGCAGTGCATTGGCATGGATGCATGACTTAACCTCTGCCTTCCTGCAGGAGGAAGACTAGCAGTTTTGGAGATCGCCTGTCATCTGCAGAAATAACCAAGTCCAAAATTTTGCCTTCTTCTTTCTAACTCTTCATGTTTTAGTTACACACTCTGATAGGCATATGCCCATGAAAGTAATATGAGCAAGTGACTAAATTGGTTCTGTGGGTACCCTCTGGCTAGCAAGTGAGCTCGGGTCCTATCTAAAGTAGGCAGGTTCTACTTAGCCTGACTATTTTCACACCAGAGTGCTGGCTTTCTATTACCTCTGCACTCGCTTCACTGTTTTCTGTATTCCTGTACATTCAAACCCCATATCCTATTATATAAATATATCTATATGTAGTTCCATGTTGTCTACTTACAAAAAGCCAAATTCTAATGTCTAGAACCAAAGTCCTCTATCAAATGGTTCCTTCAGATAATCAGTCTCACTTATTCTGTTTATTCATTTTGTACCTCCAAATTTTCCAACACCCCCTCTGATGCTGCATATGACTTACCAATTTCCATCTCAACACTTGTATTTCTTTCTGTTCATCCCCAAAATGAACTCTGTTCTCCTCCACTTCAACAATTCAATCCCCACTTTACTGTGTCATTTTCCCTTTATCTACTCACTTTTCTGGTCATTCTACCACACTCCCCAAGGCTTTGCAAACGTCCTTCTGTCCCTTACCCTCATCTCTAAACTTCTGCTTTCTTTATACAAAATCTCAAGCCACCAACTAATGCTATTGACTAAGCATCTCAGTCAATGCCTTTACTAGAATTATTATCAGTATTGTACAAATAAAAGTACAATAATATGCATAAGTCTACCACAGTCTGACCTTCATGCCACAAATCCTACATTACCACAGAATGAGAACCATACCCTTAAAGTTTGTATACTCTCATCCCTAAAGGACAATAACCTAGCAAAATTGCTTCATCTCCGTCTATGAGCATAGAACTTATTACATTTAATTAATCAATTGAATTAAAAATTAAAAAGTTGGAAGCCCAAAATCTTGTAGAGGTATTACAGTATTTCTTCTAACTACCTTTGAGATAGTCTTCATCAATACAGCTGACAAAAAAAATTTAAGAGAAAAGAATTGTAAAACACCACTCAGGCAAAATTTCAATCAAATCATAACGTTTAGATCACCCAATTCTTCAAATCATAAGTCATCACTGAAATTGGGGCAGCTCATCTACTTACTTGCAGGAAATATGGTCACTTAGATTAGATGCTGAATCAAATAAAGTTTAACATTCTCTGCAATCGCCATAATTTCAAAGTGAATATAAATGGAAAAACTATAAGTTACCTTGATTAATTCCAATGCATTCATTTTTATAGGAAGGTTTTGCTTCTCAAAGATTCAAACCCTAATGAAATTATTTCATCTCCAAGCCATGAACTGACATTATAGCTGTAAATTGTTTTTTCCAGCAATAGAATTCTAGATAGTGAATTTGTTTTCAAGATCAACTTTCTGTACCTAAATCTGTATCAGATAAAATACAATATGAACAGGAAATTTCCTTTTTGCATTAAGAATACTATTTCCAAATGATTATAAAATATCTTTTCATTTAATTTCTGATGATATTATTTTTTTTAAATTCTCACATTTTCAAATCAGATTTTTTGGGAGCTTAAAAGCAAATATTCTGTATTAAGATTTTCACTGCTAAGCAAGAATCGCAATATGTTCATTTTAAAAAAAATAATGATTTTGATGGATATCAGGTCTCTGAGAGCTCCAGATTATTTGTCAAAGGAAATTGGCTGTGTGCTTCAGATCAGTAGTTCCAGCCATACAAACAATATGCACTAATGGTTTTCACTGATGATCTCAAACACCTTTTGGAGCATGTCTAGGATGCTGTATGATATAAGTCTTCTCTTCCAGGAGGCGTAAAGCAGAACTGACTGGGACTACCGACATAAGATCTCGGAGCTGAGTTTATCAGAAGGGCTAATCCACTTCTAAGTCCCGGGTATACATTTTACCCAAATACTTCATGCTTCAGATTCTTTTGGAAGTTTCTAAATATATTTCAGTATACGCCAATAAGAATGAGCTCAGTAGTATTCAAGGGTAAACAAGAAACCAGGAGCTTGCAGAACAAAATAAAGAGTGCTATGGGTATAGAGAAGGAAAAGGAGTCCATACAGGATAGCCCGCAGCTAGCTAGCACTTTGGGGATCTTACAGTATAGGAAGTCTGAGGGGAAAGGGTTCTCTTCTCCAACACAGGGACTTACAACATTAGATACATTAAAAAGTTAGGGTCTAGTGTTTCCAGCTGAGTGACTCAGTAACATGTGAAAGCAGAGTAGATCTAAGACCTAAAATCTCAAATGCCTGAGGCCCAACCATCAACCTTTAAGCGCATTAACAGATTTCTAGCCACACCAAATTCTAGTAAGAGCCACACGACACTCAGAAGGATAAAAGGACAAACTCCACACTTGGGGTACGGTGCCTGAATTTCAGCTCTCTGAGATAAAAATGGGGATGAGAGAGCAGTAATCCTCACAACATCATTGTAAGGATTAGCTTAAGCAAGACCATGCGTATGAGTCATGAAATACGACTGATATTCCACACCACTTTCTTAACACAAACGCATACCCACAGGAATGCTCGGCTCTGGTGCAGATGGGAAAAAGATCCTAAATTCTGAGAGAAAGACTTTAAGGCACCTGAGTTTTCTGTTTGGGACGGCAGGTGCTTAAGCACTCCCAAGGCAGCACCATCCAATTTCCTTTTTGTAACCAAGGTTCAGTTTGGCATGAATCGGGGCACTAATATATTTGCGTGCTTCCTGAAAGTGATGGACTTCTGTGCTCTTGTGAATTAAGAATCAAGACTGATTTACATAATGTTTAGAAAGCTCACAAACTTTGTATTTTGTCTAAAATAATTGTGATTCTCCAAGGTTTTCGCAACTGTGCCAATTTGGCTGGGGCTGCTTGCTTGGATTGCCAGCCTGCATCCAGATTTCTCAGTCTAATCTTTGGCAAGATACTACTAACTCCAGCTTCAGGACCAAGTGACTGGCAAGAGCCCAACAGACGAAGTATATTTTCCTGCCAAATCAACCCTGGCCAGGAAAAGGCTTCAAGAATGTGAAACAAAAGAGCCCGTCTCCTCGGTGCAGAACTCAATGGAGTGGGTAACCCTGCAGCTGGTCACAGGCACAGCATCGTACTCCCAGGCCAGAGGTGCCCAGGATAAGAGGGGCATTAGACACAACATGAGGACACAGTGAAAGATTTTCTAGCATGTCCTGTAATTTAGAAGTAAAAAGGAGAAAACTTTAAATCAGATTAGCTCATTTACATGTAAAAATAATATCCCAGAAATATTATTCTTGTATCTGTCTTGGTCGTAATTCAGGGACTATGTAGAGATCAGAGGGTGAAGTGTACATTCCTAATTATCTGAATAATTGATTAGTACTTACAGTCTAGCTAGCCAGTTCATTTGAAGGCCTATGTGATCTTTCTGTGCTACCTACCTTGATCAATAGACCATAAAATTGCCAAATCCCTACTTCATTTTGTAATCTATGCTAATAAATAATATAACAGTGGCAGCATAGCCAATAAACGTCTCAATTCTGAATATAATTGTTTTATATTGCTGATTTGAAGAATCAGAATACTAATGATATGGATATTTAACCATAAGAGTCTTAGATATTTCAGGAGCCTCTTGATTCTGCTTCTCAGCACACTTATGGTGAAGAAACTGCATCATGCACAACCAAAACCTGGACACAGATGTCAACAGAGCAGAGAAATTTTTGTCTGCTCTTTTTCTCAAGATCCTTTAAGCTATTTAATAATAAACAAGCTAGTATATTTTTTTCTGGTTCATCACAATTCAAATATTTGACAAACTACTAAACACCTTTATCTAAAATTCATTTGTAGGATTATTCTCAACATTATTTCTGAAAGATAGCATTGGATATGTTATTCTCAATATCTCAGATTTTAGAAATTAGCTTATCATGCTATAAAATTAACACTATTTTCTTGTATCTATTTTAAGACTCCCAGTAGCGTAGAAAAATCCTTCTGTAATTCAACAAGGAAATGAAGTCAATAAAACAAATGGCATTTCATAAATAAAGCCTAATTAATACACAAAATAAGTGCAAATATTAGTGTGTAGCCATGCATCCTGTAAAATGCATCAATTAAAACCAATCTAAAAATGGAGTTTTATATGTTAGCAATGTGTGGTTCACATCTTTGGGATTCAAATTATAAAATTCCCTCTGCTTCATATAATCAGAAAAGTGAAATGTGCCAAACCAGATAAATACATTAAAATGTTGTTGACCACACTTACATTATATATAGCATGGACTGAAGTCAATGGATTATTTAAGGTGCAGCGTTGTGAGATAGAGGAGAGGTGAACTGAAGAGGAATTGATGGTGGGTTAGAAAGAATATGAACAAAATACATTGTACAAAATTCATTAAGTAACATATTTAAAATGAAAAGACATGTTCATCACCTAAGGGATACCAGCAGAACTAGAGAAACAGTGCAAGATTCAGGCAGCTATTTTGTTCTTTAAAATGCAAAGGATTTGCCCAATACTCATTTTAACACAGACTTGGCCAAATAATGGCATGCCTGGAACATCTGAAGTGCTGAGGTAACCAAGTCACCCAGTTGCTTTGACATCATCACAACTTAAACACAATATGCATATTTTCAATCAATTTACTTTGGATTCAGTTTTATATATGAAACATGGTCAGTGTTCCATGAACACATTTTCAGAGAGAGATTGCTATAAATATGATGTGATAATGACTGGAGTGTTTCGGGAAGGACAGGAGGAGAAAGAAGGCAAGTGCAAACTCTCATAAAATTTAAAATAAACTGTGAACTAAGACTTGGCATTTCATCATTTTAAACCAAAATCTAATTAGTAAGTTCTGTCCTTTAAAAGAATATTGCAAGCATCTCCTTAAATAAATATTCAAGATTTGCGAAAGTAATGAATGCTCAGACTCTTGCTAAAATATTAAGTTCAGTTTCTAAAACTTGACCAAACCAGTATGTAGGTAAGAAAAGATAACAGATGACTGACATGGATGACTGCTAACAGATAGACAGCTGGACAGTTAGGAGAGAGATAGATAGACAGCTGGACAGTTAGGTAGAGAGATAAATAAATAAATACATAGAGAAAGATTTCAGAAACATCATTTATAAAATTCAAATTTTTATTTTGCCTATTTAGAAATCATTTATGATTTAAATCTTTTATTCTAAGATTAACTTTGACTCTTACACTGAATGTAAACAATCAAAATAAAAAGATTTTTGTGTTATGAAGAAGGCAATTTTTTCAAACTTTCAAAATAATGTGCATGATTGAACCTAAGTTTCTATCTCAAGCTTTTTGGTAATATACCAAAAATGAATTAATTAGCTAATTAAGCTACACATTTACATTTCTTATAATAGGAGAAAATATTAATTCTGTAAGTGATAAAGCTTTTTCCAAACCAAATTCAAAACTGATCTATTAAATTAACTGCCACTTTAAACATGTTCAAAGGCTCTGATAAAATATCAATGATAATTTTATGAAGAACTAAGAAAGAAATAGTCTCCGTGCCACCATGTCTTATGTTAAGTTCAATGAATCAGAATGTGTAACAGTTAAATACAGCTCATGGCTTTATGTCAACATAATATACTTAGCCAAACCAAGACTTGGATGTTAGGAGTGTTTATGCTCAAATTTGTCATTAATTACTTACTGAATGATTTTCCACATTTTTTGTTGCTACTCACACTGGATTTCAGCCCTTGCAAAATAAGATGATAATACCTACAATGTGAAGAGATTCTTGATTTGACTATTAAATGAAATAAATCATATAAGTCATAAGCCTTTTGCCTAGTACAAAATAAAACTTTACATGAGAGCTGGGGAGACATGGCTCAGCACTGGTACTCCTCCAGAGGACTCAGGTTCAGGTCAAGCACCCACCCACATGGTAGCTCAAAGAACGAGATTTATTTTAAAGCAGTCACAATGGCTAATATAAATGTGAAACAGTGGGAAATGCTGGTATGGGTACAGGGAAAAGGGACACTTATTTGCTGCTTATGGGGTGCAACTTGGTGCAGCTATTATGGGAATCAGTGCTCCTCAAAAAGCTGAGAATATATCTACCACTTGATCTAACTGTATCACTCTTGAACATATAACCAAAGGATTCCATATACTACTATAGAGGTATCTGTTCATCCATCTTCATTGCTGAGGTATTCACAGTAAACAGGAAAATGGAAATAGCCTAGATGTTCATCTCGTAGTAGTTTTAAGTTGTTTTTATTAAATAAAATTACAGCACTTTCTCTTTCCTTTCCTCCCTCAAACCTCTTCCATCTCCAGTCCTACTCCCCAATTTTAGCCTCCTCTTCTTTGACCATTGATATTACATGTATATGTAAACAATTAAACATACAAATACAACCGGTTAAGTGTGTTCTTTGTTTACTACTTGTATATGTTTCTATAGATGAATACTCGTATTTGATAACCAATCCGGGGCTCATCTTTAGGAATACTAACTTTCCCTTCCTCAGCACTTTTTAATTGCTCATAGTTCTTCATTTAGGGTAGAACTCCATGAGCTTTCCCACATCTGCATTGGTACACCTGTTGTTAGAATTGTTCAGGAGTTCTTTAGGTAGGAAGCCATATGGTTGAGATTTCATGGATGTAGGTTTCCTGTTCAAAGCTAGAAGACACAATCCCATAGCAAACTTTCTAGTCTTCTGTCTCTTACAGAATTCTTTCCTCATTCTCCTGTAGTGATCTCTTATCCATGGGTGCAGTAGTTGTATTGTAGATATATCAGTTGAGGCAAGGTATTGCTGCATCAGTTCTTTGCATTTTGATTAGTTATAGCTCCTATCATGGTTTTCTTCTGTTTTGAAAATAAACTACTTTGACGAAAGGTGAAATCTGCCCTTTTCTGTGGGTATAAGGATAAGTATTTAGAAAGCTGTTGGGATTGTGAACCCCCAGACCCTGAATTTACTGTGAACCTCTACCTGCTGGACTAAACAACTTGTTTTCCTGTGCTTGCAGCTGCTCTGAGCAAATAACTTGTTTTGCAGCTGCTCTGAGCATGAGACCCTCATGAGTTCCTGATGGCAGGGAAGTGGTTTCTGGTGGGCTGGCAGCTAAGTGTTAGGGTGTGGCCATTAGTCAAGGAGACCCTACATAAGCTTCCCTGGAACACAATAAAGAGAGCATTCTTGGTTGTGTGTGTGTGAGAGAGCCTCCAGCCCTTTGCCCAACTCACAAACCATACCTTAGTGTGTAGTATGTAGAATAGTCATTGCACCACAGAAAGCAGTTAGGAATTATGCTGATTAGAAAAGCATTGGTAGTAGGTGCTAAAAATTTAAAAAATAAATATTTCACCATTTGCATTTTCTTTTGAGAACTCTCTGTTTACAGTAAGACCACACCAATGAATAGTCTCACTATTATAAATAATAAAAGCCATTTATAGGTAGAGAAAGCTATTTTTAAAACATGTAGACCTATAACATACTATGTAGGCTATTCTTGAGGTGGGGATTATCAACATCTTACCCAGTTGTAAACCCAGCCAACTGTAATATTAATTGGCATAAAAAGCTATGTTTATGGGTACAATAATAACCAAGGGCATTCTGATTGGATTTGAGGCTTCCTCCAAAGTAGCATTATAAGAACCAGAGATTGAGAAGGACAGAAGCTGGACCTGACAAATCTGGACATGACAGGACCACTGTTCTCATAATAATCACAGAAGCTGTGATTGCCTGAACAAGATCAAGTCAGTCAACATTCAAACATAGAATGAGAAAGATTTCATGAGCACTCAGCCCCCACTGAGATGCTATGGATTATGGCTTCTGGGTAAGGGAAGTTGGTTTAGTTTAATAGTGTGGCCCCTGGTAGGTAAAGTGCCTGGTGGATGATCCCATATCCAGAAGAACTGCATATATTGGAGTTGGTGAATTATTAAGTTAAAAAACAAAATTCAGGAACTTGGATGGGTTGGGAAGTTGGGGAGGAACTGACAGAGTTAAAGAGGGGAGTCTGGATAAATATGATTCTTTTAAAGAATTTTTAATATATGCAAGAACTTTCCTGGTCCTATAAGTACAATAATAATATTTACATTTCTTTTTATTGATTCTTGTGTCTTTCACATCATAAATCTCAATCCCAACCATTTCTCCATCCCTTTGTATCTGCTCTCTGTATTTGCACTCCCCCAAAATAAAACAAAATTTGAGGGAAAAAAGGAAAGAGAAAGAAAAAAATAAAAGGAAAAAATCTCATCATGGAAGCTGTAGTGTGACACAGTGAGTAGCATAGTAAACCCTTTTGTGCATATATCTTTATTTGCAAGTGTTCATTGAAAGAGTCACTGGTCTCACTTGAGGCCTCTGGTTTCTACTACATTATTAATGCTGAGCCCTCGCTGGGACTCCTCTTGGATATCCTGTTGTTGCCCTGTGTCATGGAGATCTTGCACCTTTGGGTCTGCAGGACTGACTGGTCCCTTCACATGCTCCTGCAGATTATAGTTGAGGTGGCTGTTGGGGTGTGCCAACTCATATCCCTGGTTCTGGACTTGAGTAGTTGCCGGGTTGGTCAGCCCACCAGTACTCCCCCAGTCCTCACCACCAGGGTGAGCTCTCCAGAACTGACCTGGCTAGTTCACTCCCACCCCTTGCTACATTGAGCAAGGGTTGGGGCAGGTTCTCCTGCCTTCATGACATAGGGTCAATTCTTCCAAACCTGGACCTTCAGGGTCAGTTCTACTCTCTTGCCCAGGTAAGGTGCAGTGACCATTGTCCCAAGTGCTGCATCTGGTATTATGTATACAGTGTTCTTCCTGTATGTATATCTGCACTATAGATATCATTACAGGTGGCTGTAAACTATCATGTGGCTGCTGGGAATTGAACTCAGGACCTCTGAGTGTTCTTAACCTCTGAAACATGTTTCCTACCTGCCACCTCTGAGCACTCTCCTGCTCTAATGACCTCAGGTCTAGGTCTCCCATCTTCCACAGGAGGCAAGGTGGAATCATCACTCCCCCAACCACACCTTATGGCAGACAAGGGAATGTGGCCAGATCTCCCATGTTCACATTCTTTGGTTACAAGTTCACCTGTATCCTTGCCAGCAGGGTCATCTCTGTTGATCATGCTTCCTCATCACAAAGAGATAATAATAGTAGCCAACTGTCAGGTGCCAGAGACTCTAGGCAGGTTCCTGATTACTGAGGAGGCATTGCTGGAGTCTTCTTGCACCAGGGCTAGAAACTCCAGACTGCGTTTAGTTGAGTACCATAATCTGTAGTCATAAGGCATGGGCCTGAGCTGTTTCTGGAGCCTACTTGCTAGCCTAGGTTTGCAATACTAGTTTTTAAGATCTTCTATGTGAAAGAAAGCATAGGAATTATACCGAGTTGGAAACAACATAATGTTTCCCTCTCTTGCACAATCATGATCTATTAGTATATATAGTCATTGCCCTAGGAAGGTGCTAAGACAGTGTTTCCCAATGGTCTGCATATCAGATGTCCTGCATTTCACATATTTAAATTATGATTCATAACAGTAGCATAATTACATGAATGAAGTAGCAACTAAATAATTTTGTGTTTGGGAGTCACCACAACATGACAACTGTATTAAAGTGTCGCAGCATTAGGAAGGTAGAGAACCACTGCTCTAGGGTAAAGAAAACCATTTATCCCTATAGCACATTCCACAGCACAATTGCAGCCTTCATCCTTAGGTAACACTTACCTAAGATATAAGCTATGCAAGTATTAGTGCCAAGGCTTTCAGGGAAAGGTAGCGGATGCATTCTAGATATAACACTGAGCCTCTCATTATCTGACTCCAGCTGACTATGTTTTTTTAGGACATTAACCCATTCTTTGGTCCAAGTATCATCCTTAAGACAACTCTTATTTACATCAACATAGCTGTTGATAAATACAGCTTATACTTGGTTGTAGGTAATTCTAAGATAATATATTTTCTCTACATTAAAATTCCTGTAGGAGAATGTTTGGAAGGTAATGTGGTCAGAATGCAGTTAAGATTCGGATCTATATAATACCCATGTGTCTTCTGTAATTTCTCTTCAATCAAAGCCAATTCTTGCTCAGCTTCAGCTGATAATTTTTTGGATAATTATGTCTTTATCACCATCTAAGGTTTGTTTAATTAATAAAATCATCAGGACCAATCTCAATAGTGTACCATAGATGGGAAATGTCCCCTGGCAATCTTTGGAAGTTATTAAGAGTCTGCAATGAATCTCTCCTAATTTTGCACCATTTGGGGGTCTAATTTTTTTTTTACAAACTTATTTTATAGCCTAAATGATTGATAAAATCTCCTCCTTGTATTTTTTTCAGGGGCAATTTGTAATCCCTAACAAAGCAAATTTTTCTTTACTTCTTCAAACATTCTTTCTAAAGTATCTACATTTGAATCAGATAGCAAAATGTCATCCATGTAATGGTAAACTATTCATTCAGAAAATTGCTTATGTGATATTTACAATGTCTGACTTACAAAACTATTAGCACAGGGTGGGGCTGTTTAACATTTTCTGTGGGAGAATCTTCCACTGACATCATTTAGCAGACTTATTATAAGTAGGCACTGTGAAGGCAATTTTTTTCTGTCCTTTTCTTGTAAAGATATAATGAAGAAACAATCTTTTAAATCAAGAAAGCTAAGAGGCCATCCTTTAGGTAATAGAAAAGGCAAAGGAGTACCAGACTGTAGAGAACCCATTGGCTGAATTACCTTGTTAACAGCCCTTAGATCTGTTACTATTCTCCATTCTGCAGATTTCTTTTTAACAACTAATACAATAGAATTCCAATGGCTGGTTCATTCTTCAATTGCTGAAGATTTAGCTGCTCCTGTAGCAGTTGTTCTAAAGCCTACAGTTTCTATTTAGTTAAAGGTCATTGCTTTACCCATACAGGTTTGTCTGTCAGCCATTTTAAAGGTAGGAGCAATGATGCCTTTGAAATACCAGCAGCTGTTGTGCTCTGTTCTTGTACAATCGTAGAAGAATGGTCAGTGACTCTTCTTTATATTGTCTTGTAGCATTTTTCCCACATGTTAATTTATGGTTTCTTTCTAAGATTAGGGGAATGTCAACCTGAATATTCCATTGTGGTAACAAATCATGTCCTCATAAATTCATTGCCATGTTAGACACATATGGTTCTAATATTTCTCTCTGTCCTTCCATCCCTATACATTTGATGTTTCTCATGCTCTGTTTTGCCTGAGATAAAGCTCCAATCCCTAAAACCTGAACATGTAAATCTAGAAGAGGCCAAATATGTGAGAGTTAGCCAATAAGAGGCTAGAGCTAATGGGCCAGGCAGTATTTAAATGAATACAGTTTCCATGTAATTATTTTGGGTATAAGCTAGCCAGGCATCGGGCGGGACAGAACAAGGGGCCCTGAGCCAGGAACCAGGCACCGGGAACGCAGCCCGAGCCTCTCATTACTACATAAGAGTGAGAGGACACATGATGCTGTCATATTTCTCAACCCACCTCTATGCCTTGGAGTTATTCTAAATGTATTGCTTCCTACTGATTCTTCTTGATATTGTATAGTGGTATATTACTTGTGTTAATAAACAAAGCTTGCCTGAAGATCAGTGCAAAGCAGCCACACTAGTCAGTCATGCAGGCCAGGCAGTGGTTGCACACAGCTTTAATCCCAGTAGCTACGCTAGTTAGCCACAGAGATTGGGCAGTGGTGGTGCTTGAATCCCAGCACTAGAGATGAATATAAAATGGGAGGAGACAGGTCTCACTCTCAGTCTCAATCTGAGGATTTGTAGAAGCATTATCACCCATTTTTGGTCTGAGGTAGAGGTAAGAGTCAGTGGTGGCTGGCTGCTTTGCTTTTCTGATCTTCAGGTTGAATTCCAGTATCTGTCTCTGGGTTCTTTATTATTCATATTGGCACCCAACGTTTGGGGTTCAAATTCACAAAAAAAGTTGTTTGCCTGTACAGCTTATTTTGTTGTCTTTACAGCTACCAAAATAGGCCGGAGCTACATGCAGTCAGACTCACCACCCAACCAGCTGGGTTTTTCTTTTATTTCTCTCTGACCCCTTTCTTGGGCTGCTGCCAATCAAGGTAGCATCCATGAAATCCAATCTTTTACTCTTATATGCAACAGCAATAAGACTCACATCTTCATCAACATCATCATCAGATTTGACAAAACAATTGGGAATTCTCAAAGGGAAGAATTCCTTAAGAGAGAGTTTTTTCCCCACATTAGAAAATAGGAAAAACTGTTACATTGAAGAGATTTGTGCCTCTGTATCATAATATAATGGACAGTTTGAAAATGGAATGATTAAATGAGAGTGGTGTGGGAGTCCTTCTGTCTATATATTGCTTTTATTGGTTAATGAATAAAGAAACTGCTTTGGCATATAGCAAGGCAGAACTTAGGTAGGTGGGGGAAACTAAACTGAATGCTGAGAGAAGGAAGGCAGAGTCAGGGAGAAGCCATGAAGCCCTGCTGGAAAGAGATGCCAGAACTTTACCCAGTAAGCTACAGCCTCATGTTGATACATATATTAATGGAGATGGGTTAATTTAAGATATGAGTTAGCTAGAAATATGCTCAAGCTATTGGCCAAACAGTTGCAAATAATATGGTTTCTGTGTGATTATTTCAGGGTTGAGAAGCTGGGAAGAAACAAATAGCCTCCATACAACATGAGAAGATAACTAATTAAGATGGGATTTATATAATATCAATTGTAAACATTATCAGCATTTTTTGTTGTATCACTAAAATAGTTGGTTAATCTGAGTGCTAAGATATAGACCTTAGAGAAACTTAATAAACAGGTCACAGGCAGAGTAATGGAAAACCAATTTCAGCATTGCATTATAAGAATAGAGAGGAACAGCCTAATGCTTTCAAACAACCAACCTTAATATATCCAATAACCATACAGGAATTGCCAAATGATAGAGCAAGAGCTGAATGGACTACCATGCCAATGTTAGATATAAGGAGATTCAAGAAAGCAATAATCTCATATGGCATGCATTTGCCTTTTGTGAAGCAAATGTTTCACTTTGTAATAGAATTATCTCAATGACTAGATAGAGTTAGTAAAACTGTTTTTAGAGCCTCATCAACAATTACAATGGAGTTCAGAGAAGAAGCTAAGATATTGAACAACTGAGTAGAGATAGAAGTATGGAAATATCCCAAAAGCAAATTCTTGGAGAAGGAAATTATGCTACTGTAGAAAGGCAAGCTGTATATGATGACCATACCCTGAAATTTTGCCACACAGTGGTTTTGAATGCTTGGGACAGAATTAGAGAAATAGGAAAGACAATTGGGTCATTTACTAAAGTTATATAGGGCCCAAAAGAAGTCTTTATAGATTTCTTACAAAGATTGACTTCAGCAGTAAATAGAATAAAACCTAATTCAGAAACCATACAAATAATAATTGTATCTCTTATTTTTGAAAATGCCAATTTTCTCTGCAAAAAGATAATTAGGCCATTAAAGGCAAGGTCAGCACCTTTGGAGGAATGGATTTGAGATACAATTAATATTGAATCTCATAACCATGATGGCTCATGGATAGGAGCACTGATTTCCAGAAGATTGAGGAAAAATAAAATATCAAGTGTCATAATTGTGGCAAACAACATCACCTTAAAAGGAATTATATACAGGGAGTTCCCAGAAACAATTTTTTTGTCTAAGAATAATCCATTTAGAATATCCCTTCCATCTGGATTATGCAGAAGATGTGGCAAAGGAAAGCTTTGGACTAATGAAGGTAGGTCAATGAGAAATATTCTAGGTAATCCCTTGCCATTGGGAAATTCTGTGAGGGGCCTCTGTTGTAATGAGGTCGCTCGTTTGTTTCCCAGCCACCCAGACTCCAAAAATAATCACACCGAAACTATATTATTTAAATCAGTATTTGGCCCATTCGCTCTATCTTCTTATTGGCTAACTCTTCCAACTTAATTTAATCCATTTCTAGTAATCTGTGTATTGTCATGTATCTGTGGCTTACCAGGTTAGGTTCCAGTGTCTGTCTCCGGCATGGCTACATGGTTTCTCTCTGACTTCACCTCTTTTCTCCCAGCATTCACTTTAGTTTTCCCTGCCTACCTCTAGTCCCTGTGCAGGCCCAAGACAGTTTCTTTGTTAACCAATGATATTCACAGCATATAGAGGGGAATCCCACATCAGGCCTCTCTTAGGTCCCTATGCCAAATCCAATTCAGTCATGTCCTGGCATTATAAAGGAAACTCCTTTTCAGAACAATTAAAGAACCTAATGCCTAATTAAAGAACCATTCTTGTACCATAATGCTCTGAATAATAGAATAGTTAGAGAAGAAATAAAAAAAATTCAGAAGAAACCATAAAGCAAGTATATTGACAAACTTCTATGTAGTATGAGGCGCACGGGCCTGCTTTTGGTCCCAGTGGCCACCCGGCTCCTGCCGCCCGGTGCCTGGCTAGCTTATACCCAAAATAATTACACGGAAACTGTATTCATTTAAATACTGCCTGGCCCATTAGCTCTAGACTCTTATTGGCTAACTCTCATATATTTGCTTAACCCATTTCTAATAATCTGTGTGTCACCACGAGTCATGGCTTACAGGAAAAGATTCAGCGTGTGTGTCCTGGAAGCTTCATGGCAGGCAGCTCTCTCTAACTCTGTCCCATTCCCAGTATCCTGTTCTCTTTCCCAGTTTCTTTATTAACCAATAAAAGCCACCCAAATACAAAAGGACCCTCCTACACCACTCTTAGTTTTGACAAACACCTTAACACCTCTCTACAGGTCAGCCCAGTGGCATAGGGGTTTTACCAATGGGATTTAGATTTTATTATTCTGAACTTGTTGAGCTCTTACAAGTTTTCATAGTGAATTTTCCATGACCAGGAAACTAGCTTCTGTGAACACATAACAAGGAGAATGAATCAGGGAGTCATTCATTGAAAACACATGTTCACAGATTCTCAAGGACTATTTTATTTTTTTTAAGTGGTGAAAAAAATTGATGCCAATGTTTTTTCTGTGTCTTCCTCTAATCAATTTTTACCTTCTTTTAAGCAAAAGAGATGTCTCCAACATATCAGACCTAGAAGCTAAATTGATATGATCTCATTGCACTAAAACAATCCTGTCAGGCTTCTAAAGTAAAGGAGCCAGAAAATATAGGAAGCCTGTAAGCCATGTGCATCAAAGGAACTGCCCATGGGCATTCATACCCAGTGACCTACTAGCTAGAATACAGCAATAGAAGGGAAGCTTCCTGTCCTGCCTATAGCTGAAGGGGTAGTTTCCATTCATGACATCTGCTGCATTGTTAAGCAAAAACATATGGAGAGGCATGTTTAAAGAGATTGGGGTTATTTATATTCACAAAGGAATGTCCTTATATTGGGGTTAAACATAGCATAGGAAATCCTCTAGAGATGCTATGCCTAAAGTTCCATTTGCTCGCATACATGAGTGAAGAGTCATTTTAACAGGAAAAGTTATTCTCAAATTCGGAGCACTATGATAAATTGGATTCCTTTAGAAAGAAAAAAAAATGGTCTCTGCTCTGTTGTAACAGCAGCACTTTCCATGTGTTTCATGTTAATATCCAAAGTTGCAAAAGTACTTTGTCCTATTTTTTAGGTGATGTTTAAAGAGAAAAGTGCCCACTTTCTCTGCAATCTTTATTCTAAAAAAGCCTCCTTAGACACTTCTCTCAAAGAAATTGGGTCAATGAAAAAAATGAAATATTAAAAGCACTTTGAGAGGAAAGGGAGAGAGCTGTACAAATTAGTGTCATGATCATTTTATTATAGCTATTATGAGATTCAGAAAATGCACAGACATTGCAATAAATATAACTTCAAGAATGGTACCTTAGCCTTACCTTAGCTTTGATTATAGATGTACTTATACATTTTAGCAATTACTTCAGAAGATATTGACAGTGCTGTGGTCAACTCATTCTTTTTTATGATTGGTGGTGAGCATTCACCATTTATAATAAACATTATTTTATTTTATTTTACCTATTTGTACTATCCACAGTTACCATAATCATAACTACTTCAGACAGCAAAATTCACAGAAGTAGTGATGGCAAGACACTCTTACACTTGGTTTCTTTATTGTGGAAATGGGAGTTAGATATGCAGAAACCTTCTAAAACTGGTTCTTTTCTTGAACAATAAACTTTTCGATTTTGTCTACTTTCTAGAATTTCTAAGTTCACCTGAAAGATGAAAAGAAAAGGAATGAAATACTAACACAATTACCTCCAAAGAAGGGGTATTCTATCTGGCATCTTGTCTTCATGATGATTGTGGTTGTTTCTAGTAGAGACAAGCATCTTAAATTTTTTCAGGTCATCAAATCATTCATATCCTTGGTAGGCATTCCTCTTCATTACTTTGTATTACAGTTATGTATTCATATGGCTACCTCCGCGGCTAAGTAATATGCTAATAGAAGAAAAGGCACATCTTGGAATTGGAGGTACCCTGTGAGATAACCCCTAGGAAGATTTGAAAGAGAAAACACTTTCTATATAAGAGTTATCATTGTGTTGGCTTCACTTTTATTCCATTATAATTGCAGTATAGTAGTTTTTACTAGTGCTATAATGTTCCTTTATGCCGTGTTGTTCTTCATGAATCCCAGATAGTTAAATGTGTGGATTGCAGTATAAATGTGTTTTGGGTACTATTTACTATTACTTTCTGTTATCCTTTTTCCTACATAAGATTGATCAATAGATATAGGTCAGTTAGTACCTATAAGGATCTGTCTAAAATCTTACTATAGAATCTTACTAAAATCTTGCTATAGAATCTTGCTTGATAAAGTTTCAAACAGAAACTTAGGAATGAATGCTATTATTATCCTTTTCCACAAATAAAAAAACTGAGAATTAACATCCCAGTTAAAAATGATAGATAAGGATAAGAATCCAGGCATATGTGATTTCAAACTCCCAGATATCAAAATAATAACAAAAATAATCTCAAAATTATAATACATTTATTTCCCAAATTATACTCATATAATATAAAACAACTAAAATATTTAATGGAACTACTTATAGTCATTAAGATGATATAAGAAATGCATATTCTTCTATAATAAATAAAACAAGAAGCATTATGGGAGGAAGAAATATTTATTATTTTCATTATTATTGTGTGTCTTTACATTTGGATGTGCATATATGCACAACTAAAACTGCACATCGTGGCGAGTAGGGAGGTCAGAACACAACTTGCAGAATTCAGTACCATCCTTCCATCATGTGGATTCCACAGTTCTAAATCAGATGTTTAGGCTTGTCAGCTAGTACACCTACCAACTATGCCATCGATCTGGCCCAGAAATATTGTTAAATAGGTGTATGAAGGAAGAACTTTTTGAAACAGTGGGGGTTACAAAGGACAAGCATAGATAAAGCTATGCAAATCTGAAATTGGGAAGTAGGGAGTTTTAGGGACGCGAAATATAAATTCCCATGAACAGACACAGTGAACTATAGTGTTGCAAAGCTTCCTAATCTGGTTTGTAGGAGCTTAGGTGCTTAGAGTGATAAGGAAATTTTTACTGCTAGCTTGAAGTTTGCAAATTGTACTCTATAAGCAACACGGAGTTGCTAAGGCAAAGCTCCTTTTAAAAATAAATGGATGTGTTTCACAATTAAATGGATTTGTTGTTGTGGAGAGGACCCCATTGGTAAAGTACTTGTGCAAACATGAGGACATGAGTTCAATCCCATATAAAATTTACAAAGCTTGGGAGTAGTACATGCCTATAATCTTAGTACCGGGGACACAAAGACAGGGGGATTCCTTGGTCTTGCTGGTCAGCCAGTCTATCTGAATCCATGAGGTCTAGTTTCAGTGAGAGATTGTCTCAAACAACAAAATAGAGAACATCTGAGGAAAATAGGCAGTGTCAACTTGTGACATCAACACATATATGTAGACATACACATGTATTAGTAAGCATATGTGCTATACAAAATGCAGTAAAATAGCCTGACATAGTAAAGTGTAGGGTTGTAGGAAAAGACTCTACTTTGTAAACATTTGAGCCATAAACCAAAGTACATAGACAAAAATAAAAAAAACAATTCAAAGATAATGCCAAGATCTTTTTCTTTTTCTTTTTTTAAAGTTTTTAAGACAAGATTTTCTTGTGTAGTATTGGCTGGCTTTGAACTCACAGATGTCTGCCTACTCTGCCTCCCAAATGTGGGTTTAGAGGTGTGTACCACCACTACCTGGCTGATAATACCAGGATTTTGACAATTGAATAAAATACTTGGTTTGGGAAGAAAAATCACCAACTATTTGGGGTAGTTTGACCACTTGGTGGGATGAGCCATTAGTTACTAGCAATAATGTGACTTCAGAAAAACAGAATCCAACTGAGCTAGAGAAATGTTCACTGAATGGAAGTCAACCAACATATATTGCATCCTTCTGTTTCTACCTTATCACATTAAGCAGGCTCCACAAACTGAAGTGAGTTTTAATTTCCTAAATTTAATCACAAGAGAAGGAAATACATGGTCTATGTATGGATGATGAGGCCAAAGTAAATTCTACATTCCCAATAAATAGTACAAAAAAAATCAAACCAAACAAATAAAGAAAAACCCAAACAGAAACCTAGACTTGTGGACACTTTAAACTTCATTAAAACTCATGTCTCTGGGTAATGGGAGAAAGTATGTTAACTGATAATTTACAGATTTCCCAGCGTCAACCCACAAGTGAGGGACACTAGTAAAACAATGTGCCCTTCTGTGTTGACTTCAATCCTTTGAGCATTCATATCTAATGAGAAGATCGGGGAAGCACTGGACAGCTGGATATAAGGGAAACATGTGACTCAACCGCATGACACGCAGATTGATTTACCAGATCAAAAACATAGCTTAGGGGGAGAACTCTTGGAATGGAGTACAGATTGGCTTGAGGACAGAAAGCTAGCACCAGCCAGAAAAGGGACTTTTAACAGACAGCTAACAAGCAGGGGCCAGTCTTTTGGTCTTCTCATGAATATCCTGAGAAGTGTACATAGGAATTTTAGAGATTAAACTTTATTCACTGTAAAACTCGAACTGAGGGTGTAAATGTTGCTTAGTAGAAGAAAAATGTGTAAAATTCTTCAACTGGGAATAGGACTCCAAAAGTGGCTTTATAACTATTCTCCCCATTACCAATTAAATGAATACAGTATAAGCACCAGGAACCCTTATAGAGGCCAGAAAACCCAGTGGGCTGCCCACAGACCCTGTCCTCTCTCTCTGGTCCCTCAGATTCTGTCCCTCGGTCTCATTCCTAGAACTGCAACAGAGTACCAGCTGTAGCATTCCCTCACCCCGACCACATCTCCTATGGATCCCACAATTCATCCTTCACCCCCAGCTTCCATCCCCCAACCTGTCACTGTGTTCCAGATCCCAACTCCAGCAGTCATGCCCTGCTAATCCATGGACAGATCTTTCCAGAGAAACAAGTAGACTGAATCAGACCCACACCTCTCCTACTGACCCTGAGATCCAACCCCCCCGCCTTACGTCGTATCACCTCTAACTCTATAGCTGGAAAGTGGTGTGGTCTCCCCTTCCTCTCTTCCCTCATTCCCAATGAATCACAAAGATCTTCTCTTCCAACCTTCCTCCCCCAACTCTTCCCAGGAAGTCAGGCACCAACACCAGTAGGCACTCTCTGTGAACACACCATCTGAACAAGCCAGGAAAGCAGATAACACACAGCCATCCCACTCTCCAAAAATCCTTAGAGGAAAGAGAAACCAAGGAACCAAAGAAACAAAATGCTAACCCAGCAAAGACAAAGCCAGAAATCAGCACCTAGAAACTTAATCATCCCAAACCCAGAGGACTAGATGCCAACATAAAAACACATCAACAACAGCCAAGGCAATATATCTCCATTAGCTATCCTACCATAAGCAGGCCCTGAATACTTCAACATATCTGAAGTCAAGAAAAAGACCAACTACATGAAGATGATAAAGGTCATTAAAGAGGAAATGAACAAATCCCTTTAAAACACACACACACACACACACAAATAAGCAATTGGAGGAAAAGGAAAAAACTCTTCAAGAAAACAAAAACAAACAGTTAAAGAAAATGAATAAAACTGTTTAAGACCTGAAAACGGAGACAGAAACAATAAATAAAACACAAACTGAGTGAATTCTGGAAATGAAAACTTTAGGAATGCAAACAGGAACTACAGAGGCAAGCTTCACCAAAAGAAGAGAAGAGATGGAAGAGAAAATCTCAGGTGTTGAAGACACAATAGAAGGAATGGATACATTAGTCAAAGGAAATATTAAGTCTAAAATTGGCCTGACACAAACAATCCCAGGAATCTAGGTCACTATGATAAGAACAAACCTAAGCATAATAGTCATAAAGCAATGAGAAGAAACCCAGCTTAAATGCCCACAAAATGCTTTCAACAAAATCATAGAAGAAATTTTCCTAACCTAAAGAAGGAGATGCCTGTAAAGGCACAAGAAGCATACAGAAGAGCAGACAGATTAGACAGAAAAGAAAGTCCCTTCACCACATAAGCATCAAAACACTAAATACACAGAACTAAGAATGGATACTAAAAGCTACAAAGGAAAACTATTAACATGTAAAGGCAGATGTATTAGAATTAAACCGGACATTTGGAGCCTTGGCCCTGACTGCCCCTAGAGAGATGAGTGTCTGGGTTCCCCTCTGGAGGGCCCTGCTCTCAACACCCTAGCCCCTGGAGGCACATTCTGCACCACACTCCCACACAGCAGAGCCCCAGAGATCTGGGAGCAGCCTCCACACGCCCATAACCATCCCCTACTACATCTGTGACCACTGGAGCCTTGGCCCTGACTGCCCCTGGAGAGGTGAGTATCTGGGTTCCCAGCTGGAAGGCCCAGCTTTCTGGGCCCTAACCCCCTGAGTCACATCCTGGGCCCCAGCCCTACCCAGTGAGTTCCAGAGAGCTGAGGGCAGCCTCCGCACACCTGTAACCACATCTCTGACTACTTGAGCCTTGGTCCTAACTGCCCCTGGAGAGGTTAGGGTCTGGTTTCCCAGCTGGAGGACCCTGTTCTCCAGGCCCTAGCCCATTGGGGAACACCCCATGCTGCACCCCCAAACAACAAACCCCAGGCACCCTGCAACCATCCCCGAGTCAAAGAAATAATAAAGAAATTAAAGACTTCCTAGAATTCACTGAAAATAAATAAACAACATACCCAAACTTATGGAACACTATGAAAGAAGTGCTAAGAGGAAAGTTCATAGCACTAAGTGCCTCCATAAAGAAAATGGAGAAATCTCACACTAGCAACTTAACAACACACTTGAAAGCTCTAGAACGAAAAGATGCGGACTTGCCCAGGAGAAGTAGACAACAGGAAATAAACAAATTGAGGGCTGAAATCAATAAAGTAGAAACAACAACCAAAAAAAAAAATACAAAGAATCACTGAAACAAAGAGTTGCTTCTTTAAGAAAATCAAGAAGATAAACAAACCATTATCCAAACAGACCAAAATGCAGAGAAAGAATATACAAATTAACAAAATCAGAAATGAAAAGGGGGCATAACAACAGACACTGAGAAAATCAAGGAATCTTTAGCTCATACTTCGAAAACCTGTACTCCACAAAACTGGAAAATATAAAAGAAACGGACAACTTTCTGGATAGGTGCCACATACCAATATTAAATCAAGACCAGATAAACAATTTAAATAGACATAAAACCCCTAATCATCCCAAACCCAGAGGACTAGATACCAACATAAAAACACATCAACAACAGCCAAGGCCCAGCGCTGGATGATTTCAGCTCAGAATTCTATTATAATTTAAAAGAAGAGCTAATACCAATACTCCTAAAATTGTTCTGCACAATAGAAACTGAAGGGACGTTGCCAAACTCCTTTCATGAGGCTATAGTTACCCTGATACACAAACCACACAAAGAGTCAACCAAGAAAGGTAATTACAGACCAGTCTCCTACATGAATACTGATACAAAAAGTCTCAAGAAAAAATACTGGTAAATCGAATTCAAGAACACAAAAAACTCATATGTCGTGTCAATTAGAGAATTTTTAGTGCTTACCTCTAAAAGTCTCTGCAGAAGTCATGACTAACCTACCTGTAGTTCAAGCAAAATAAAGGTGGCATAGAAAGGACTATTTTCAATTCAAGAAAATTTCTTCCAGCAAATGAAAGAAGGACCATATCTGTTCTATTGAATATGCCTGTTACAGCAAGGCTCACAAACAGCACTTACTAATCCTAGTCGGAAGTGAGACTGAGTGAATGGTTGAGCAAGCCAAAGGAAACACCCTGTACAGAGTTTAACCTACAAAACTGTTACTGACAAGGTTGATACCCTGAGTATAACACGTTTCCTAGGCCACAATCCTGCTATCTTTCTCTCATATTTTCTCCTCTTAGAACCAATATTTGTTCATTCATCTTTTTGTATTCATATTTATTACTCATAGAATCCAAAGCAAGTACCTGTAGATAACTAATTTATAAGCCACTTCATTCTCAAATACAAAATAAATTATTCTAACTTTAGTTCTGTCTCATAGTAGAAACATATGTGATACTATTGAAAATTTTGGTTTTATGGTAAAATTCGCATAGGTAGCCTAAAAATCAACCACATCATTAATGCTTATAACAAAGGCACACTCAATAGCATAAGACAAATTAAAGTCTTTATACCTTTTTCTTTCTATTTGGAAATGAGTTTGATTTTTTTTTTGTTCAACAAAGAATTTTGTGACTTCTAATTGATTATTGGGTAATAAGCAAAACATGGAGTTGGGGTATCTCAGGTAATTTAAGTTAGGTTTACTCACATAAATGAATACATAATTACAACTTGTTTTCCATTAAAATTAAAAATTCATACTTTATTTGAACATGAAAATGTCATGACTTTATTTTTCCTTATAGTTGAATAGTATTCCACTGTGTAAACATTATATTTCATGAAATAACCTCGATCCAGAAAGATGAACTTCCAATTTCCTCTGTTGTCCATGGTTCCCAGAACCAAAACTTCAGGTATTAGTATATAACCTGGAACAATTGCAGAAATAAGGAAAGTAAAAATGAGCATGGACAGGGAGCCCCAGAGAAGGGACTAGCCAGGTACAAGTGAAATGAAGGTGGAAACAGGAAAAATAAGGAGGGGAGCTCTAATTAGGGATGTGGGAGAGAAAGAAATACAGAAGGAGATAGGGTAGGAAGAAAGTAACAATGTGGATGTTTGAAAACACCACAAAGAGTCATGTTATTATATACTTGCCTAAAAGTGCAGACATTGATATAAATATGTGTGTGTGTGTGTGTGTGTGTGTGTGAGAGAGAGAGAGAGAGAGAGAGAGAGAGAGAGAGAGAGAGAGAGAAAGAGAGATCACTTGGGTTGATAAGAGCCAATAATCATACCCATCTTAAAAAAGACGAAGAAGAAGAAGAAGAAGAAGAAGAAGAAGAAGAAGAAGAAGAAGAAGAAGAAGAAGAAGAAGAAGAAGAAGAAGAAGAAGGTAGTGAAGGAGAGTGAGAAGGAGAAGAAACCAGCAGCATGAGAAACTCATTTGAGTTGTTGGTCATGGGAGTCAAAAGGACTCCAAAAACAATATAAACTATTTCTGTTGACCTTGACTAGCTCCCAGACGTTGGGTAAGTAACCTACTGCTAAAGATACCACATACTTCGGACACAAGACTCAGAATGTTCCAACTAGATCTGACCTGAAAGCCTCCTGCCTAATAACTTTCATACTACCAGAAGGTGCTATGCAACCTACCAAAAGAGAAAGGCAACTGATAATATTACCCAGCCGTGATGCCTATAAACCAACACAGTGGCAGGATGACAAGATCTATCCTAAAGATGCAACAACAGTGGCTCTCAAAATTTTAGCAGTAATCAGCTGCTCTCTAATGGGCTTAGATGCCACTCAAAAGGAGGCGATACTCTATTTACTGGTACTGGAAACCTAGTCAACTACCCATGACTAGTGAGGTCGCAGATCTTAGAGAAGGACTTTATTACCAGCACTTTATTATGTGTAGCTCTCACCTCTCATCAAAGAAGCTTTTCTTTGCAGTAGAGTGAGATCATTAAAGGAAACTATATCTGGTTAAAATGCAGAGAACAACTTATCCTGAGATGTCCAATTCCAGTGGTTCTATCTACAACACATCTCCTGAACCTTTAGTGAACATCACAGAAGAGGAAGTGGAAAGATTGAAAGAGCTAGGATACCTGATGTGAGATTATGCCTCCTAGAAATGACAAAAAAGTTACTTCCATGATACCTCAGATATATGGCTGTCTAAAGAAGACACAGACAATGACAATACCAATAGACATGCTATCACACAAGTGGAAAAGCTCATATGGTCCCACCCCTAGCCAAAGAATTATAGGAAATTTAATGCTGAGAAAGGAATATATACATGATTTTTAATTACTGTGACAAACATGTATATGTGTGTGTGTGTGTATTAGCAGTACTAAGCCAAATCAGCAGCTTGAATTTATATATTTATAAATACATATATATATTTGAACAATAATAATCAAAAGAAAGGAAGCAAAGAAGAGTTGAGGAAAAAGAGGAAGCATAGGAAGAGTTGAGGGGGACATAAAAGGGTATGAAAGGAATAAAAGGAAGAGGTAACTATGTAATTCTCTTTTAATTTAAAAGTTAAATAATAAAAAGAAAATATAATACAATAAAATATGAAATGTTGTCTTCCCTATAACTGACATCTAAATACAGAGTTGTGCACACATGGTTTAAAAATGAGTATTTAGTGTAAAACCACATGGCATATAACATGAGGGCCTGCTTGTCAGGGTTTCTGTCCTGCCCAGTTCCCACAGTCATTAGGTCCCAAAGAAAATCACAGAGAGTCTACATTAGGTTATAAACTGATTGGCCCATTAGCTCAGGCTTCGTATTAGCTCTTACAACTTGTATAGCCCATTATTCTTATCTATGTTAGCCACATGGATCAGTACAATTCTCCCACACCACTTCCCCCTCTTTTTTTAAAAAAACAAAGGAAAATATCCATAGTCCATTTTTTGGGAATGTGGGCGTAGTATTCCAGGCCACTTCAGGCTGGTTGATAATCTTATGGGGACCTAAAGAAAATTTAGAATTATGATCAAGTCCTGACTGGAGTATCCTGTGAGTCTTGATCATCTCAGGTAGCAGTCTTGAATCTGTTCTGGATGTAGAACTCAGAGACCTGGGCCATCTGTTCCTACTGGAGATTTCTCAGGTGGTCTTCCTTGATCAATCCTGATTTTTCTTAACTCAGAATGAATCCACAGTCTCTCATTTCCTGTGGAAACAAAAGCAAAATCTCTTCTCCAAAGTAACATAACTTTTGACTTCAATTTTGAAGTCAAGGTATTTTCAAAATACCTATCTTGGATTAATTCTGCAGCATCTATAAGCAAATATCTTTTAGCAGCTGTTGCTTCTTCCTCAGCATTCAAACATTTCAAAAAGAGCATAATAACATACAGTATCAAGATTCTCTGTGTGTTTTCCATCTTTATGTGGCTTTATTTTAAACTCTATTTCTTTTATTTTTAATTTTTAACTTTTGGCTTTTTGAGACAGGTTCTCTGTGTATCTTTGTCCTGGAACTCCCTCTGTAGACCAGGCTATCCTTGAACTCACAGAGATCCACCTGTCTCTGCCTTCCCAGTGCTGGGATTAAAGGTGTGTGTTACCATACCTTGAACTCACAGAAATCTGTCTGTCTCTGCCTCCCAAGCTTTGGGATTAAAGGTGTATGATACCACACCTTGATGTCACAGAGGTCAATCTACCTCTGCCTCCCAAGTGTTGGGATTAAAGGTGTGCACCACCACACCCAACTACTCTCTTTTTTACTTTAAGAACTTTAACCTTTAGCCTGCATATATTTTTAACACACTGTAAACCATTTAGAGGTTTTCTTTGTCTTTGAATCTCTCTTTACTGTATATCTCTATTTTTCTGACCACATGAGTCAAGCAATATGGGTAGGATTACCAAGCAATATGGGTAGGATTAAAACCGTGGCTTTGACAGCTGGATCCAGCCCATTCCTTAGCTTTATGAGATTCCAGCCTCATGGCTGAGACACCGACCAGAGCCGTGTTCACTGCCACAACTCTACGGCATTTCAAGGTCCCTGCCAGCAAGGAAGCTGCAGTAGTGTGCTCAGAAACCACATTCAATGCTCGTAGTCAGACCGCCTGCCAGAAAGAGTCAGAGTTTGCCCTGGCAGGATGGCCCAGAAAGCCGGCATTTTAAAACAGCGCAGCTTTTTCCCTGCTATGGCTGAAAACTGAAAAGCTTGGGGTCAGCTTTTCATCAACACCATTTAAGTGTTTTGTGGCAGGACCTCTTAAAAGAGCTACAAAGTTTTGCAACTAATGCTGAGTCAGGAAGCCTCTCTTAGATGAGAGCACTTGCTTGCCTCTAGCAAGCAGAGCAGACCCGAGAAATTGCTGCTACCAAGAAAACATGCTTTACTTTATTCTTTCCCAAGCTTTCTCAGGCTTTCTGTAGATGCAGTTACCCACACGTTGGGCGGCCATTCTGTAACATGAGGACCTGCTTGTCAGGGTTTCTGTCCTGCCCAGTTCCCACAGTCATTAGGTCCCAAAGAAAATCACACAGAGAGTCTACATTAGGTTATAAACTGATTGGCCCATTAGCTCAGGCTTCATATTAGCTCTTACAACTTGTATAGCCCATTATTCTTATCTATGTTAGCCACATGGATCAGTACCTTTCTCAGTGGGGCAGATCACATCCTGCTTCTTCAGTTGTCTGGACAGGAGAGGGGAAAGAGCTTCCTTCTTCCCAGAGTACTCCTGTTCTTCTGGCCCCACCTTTACTTCCTGTCTGGTTGACCCACATATACTTCCTGCCTGCCAATCAGCATTTATTTCCCGCACCAATGGCACACACTTTTGTCAACTATAGGGATCATCTGGGTCCTTTCTTTATTTCAACCTACACCAAATCTAATAATAAAAATGTAGGAGTGTTTAAAGTGGTATCTTCTATTTGGATTAATGGTATCTAAAACAATTTGTAAACTTAAAAAAAAAAAAGAAAAGTCAGCTACTCTGTACCTACTCTGCAACCAAAAGGAGACAGCAGTACTCACACCTTAGTAGTTTTAGAAGAGAAGCCATCAAACCTCCTCTCTGGCTTAGATGGACACATTGACTTATCACTCTGAGAATGAAGGTTTGAAGAGAATTGAATAAAGGAGTCAGTCCACTTTTCATTACTGTGGCAAACTAATTATTAAAGGCTTATTTTGACTCAAACTTTCAGTTCAGTGTCAGCTGACTCCATTATTCTAGCCTGAGACAAAGCAGAACATCACAGGGTTAGCAGTGGGTAACAGTAAGCAAAGGGAGGCATGGGGAGAGGGTTGCCATGATGTATAAAGTTATGCTGTCCTGCTCCTAGCAATATACCTTCTTTATCTAGGCTCTACCTCCTTCTTTCGACCACCTATCAGCAAAGCCATCAAATTATTAAAATAGCCATGGATTAATCCACTGGTTAGGTCAGAGTCTTCATGATCTGAAGACTACAAAGTACCACCATCTTGCAAGCAAGTCTTCAACAGATGAACCTTTGTTGGTAAACATTTCCTTAATACAACATAATATAGAGTTGGCTGACATTAAAGAAGCTGTAAGAAAATACAAGGAATGCTATTGACTCTCGGGATGTGCAAAGGCTAGACAAGATCCTGGAGACAGAGGAAGCAGGATGGAATGGGCCATCTGACAGAGACTATGACCTTGATTTTATGGAAGAAACCAGCATGTAAACCCACAACAGACCAGAAACATAAGCTGCTCAACATTACTATTCTCTCTCCTAAGCCTTGTTCATGCTTCTTGTTGGGTAGTAAGAAGAAAAGGGAGACAATAAAATTCATTCTAGTCTCCTTAGCCACAGAGGTAACAAAAGGACTGTGAAACCAATAGAATCCCCAGGAATCGTTTCGCATCAAGACTCAACTTCAAGCTCTCTTGCTACAAAGTAGTCTATGGTCTTGGTGGATGCATGAGTTTTAATGAATTTGGTGTATTTTCTGATATAGTAGATTCTACTAACATTGGAGAAATTAACAAAGAGTTAAGAAATTTTCTAACAATTCAGGTTTAACTTAAGCTTAATTTAGGAAAACCCAACATATCTCCCTTCTAAAATAAAATACCCAGCTATCTCAGCTTCTAAAGATAGAAGACTTCCTACTCAGATAAAGACAATAAAAAATACTTATAAAAATCCAACAGGATCCTTAAGTGGAGAACCTTTCTCTTACAAATTTTAGCATCAACAGGTTGAGTTATTTTTCTGATAAATAAATAAAATATCTGAACTACTTGGGTTACAAAGAAATGGTTTTTATGTTGGCTCAGTGTTTTGAGGTTCTCCATTGCTTTGGAAAGGCAGCACATTATAGTAGATGAGTGTGGCAGAGGATAACCACAGACCATGTGACCAGAATGGGAAGAGAAAGGGGAATCTCCATGAAGAGCATCCCTAGAGTGCACAAACTACTTGTCTCCAGGCTCCATTTTCTAAAGGAGACTCTGCCTCCCAACCAAGTCACTCAGAGAACTACACCTTTAATATACAGCCTTGGGAGGAGACTTGCCTAAGTCCCAGTTAGCAGTAGATAATGAATATTGTATTAAGTATAATTCCTAACATTCCTCTAAGCATCATTTCTGTATTACAGGCCATCTCTATTCAAATCATGTTCAACATCACCTCTGAACTTGTTGGTACTGTGCCCAAGACCAAATACTCAGATCTGACTTATAAATATTTATTTTAATTTTTAAACTATGTGGGTCATAGAGAATATGTGCAAGGGAAGGAGGGGGTGATGCTTCAGATTCAAGATGTGGATGCAGATCTTTGGAAGCTTAAGTTACAGGCTGACCATCATGGATACTGGGAATTGAACCTGGGTCCTCTGAAAAGGCAGTGTGTGTTCTTAATCACTGAGCTATCTCTTCAAGCCAAGAATCTGCAGTTTTAACAGGGTTCTAAGATAATTCAGATGTTTCTTGGAGTCAGAGGAGTATTACTCCAGTCTCCTTTAGCACCAGGCTTCTATGTATGATCTATGTCCACAAAGCAGTTTGACTACATTTACACAAGACTTAGATGAATGAAGTGAGCAATCTGAGACAGCAGTCGTTTTCAGACTTTAGCCTGGATCAGAAGCATAAATCATTAGGCCATATGCCCAGATCATCTGGTTCCATAGGTCTGGGTTGGGACCTGATGATTTGCATTTCTAACAAGTTCCTAGGTGGTACTGATACTGCTATCTGATGGAACACACCTTTAAAAGCATTTTCAAATACCAGAGTCCTGGGAGGTTGGAAGGGCTGTATCTTTTGAGACCTGCAGTGGTGGTGGCCCTTGCCCAGTGTGACATCTTCCTGATATGGCAGACACACAGGAGTTCTGAGGCCAATGGTAGCAGCAGCTTCCTTAGCAAGCCAGTTTTCTATGTGGTTCCGGGCATAGTTCCCAGAAACTCAGCCTCGAATCTGTACTTTTAACTCTCCCAATAACTGTGTGAACTATCATAAATCTCTTTCCAAGTAAACTTGTTAGGTCAGATTCTGTTGCCTACAAATAAGAACTCTGGCCAACACAGCTCTTTTAGACACTTAGCAAAGGAGTTTTAGATTATGCTTTTATTGTTCAGTCCAATTCACTTGGGCAGATCAACAGATAGAGGGAAGAAAAACTAACCAAGGATTTAGTCCTGTGTCCCTACAATATGTGAACCTAATCCTAGTAACAGGTAAATGAGTGGAGTTTGTTTCCAAGAAAACTGATGGACACCTGGTATCCAGCATCCTTTAAAGGACCTAAAGGCTATATTTGGCATGTGACTAATACTTATATTATAGTAATACTAACACTGGCATTAATTAATGCTGCATTATTAATATACCCTCATGAAGTCCCTTCACAGTATTCAAACCATATCATAACTGACAAAAAATCCTGACTTTTGATCATGAATAAACATATTTAAAATAATTTTGCACAACTAATGTAGATAATTATGTATACTAACAGATCTTTCTCTAAAGAAAAAGCTTGCCCTTGCTACTGAGTTATAATGATACATTGTCAAGAGCTGGTTCCCCAAATACTATCAACACAAGGCTGATAAAGCCAACTTGACTTTTATCCTCACCACACAAAGGATACTGCGAGTCTAGCAGGATTTTGAAGGTTTCTTGGAGAGGCAATTTTGCAAATTATTGGGAGTTGAAGGCATGGTTTAAGGAGGGTCTTTCAGTTTGGGGATTAAATAAAGAAAGGGATTGGTTAGGGTTATAGAAGAAGCATTAAACAGAAAAGGAAAATTTTTGTTTTGTTTTTTAAGACAAAAGACTCACAAAATTTGAGGGTTAAAATAATCCATTGATACTTTCCCATTGAGGAGTTAAAGTCTGAGTTTGTGCATGAGTTTTATAGAAAAATTGTGTTCATATGGACAGTGTGTCAAGTTGACAAAAACCAAGACATTTTGGAGGCAGGACTCTCAACTAAGAAGTCACCTCCATTAGATTGTCCTAGAGGCAAATCTGTGGGACATTTTCCTAATTAATGATTGATATGGGAGGGCCCAGTTCTCTGTGTTTGGTATCACTCTAGACCAGTGGTCCTGGGTAGCCTAGGAAAGCAAGCTGAAAAACCCAGGAAGGATCATCCCTCTATGACCTCTGCTTCCATTACTGCCTCTAGGTTCTGCCGTGAGGTCCTGCTTTTGGCTTCCCTCAATTGACTGTGACCCAAGATATGCATACTCTTTCCTCCTCAGGTCCCTTTTGGTCATGGTATTTTATCACAGCAATAGAATACTAACCAGCACAGAACATAAGTGGAGGGTTCTAAAGGTTAAAAAATTTAGTTTTCATAATTTAAGCTTTGTGCCTAGGCCAATAAAATATCTTCCTTCTTATATCCTACTAGAAAATGAAATCTTTCAAGGAAGGAAATGTTTATAATGTGTGCCTAGTAAGGACCTAGAACTCAATAATATTTGTTGGATGGATGAATGGATGGATGGATACATGCATGAATGAATAATAGATTAGCATATGAATGAATTGGGTTTGTCCATAGTCCCATGGGAGTCCTCAGGTGTCCATTTAGAGTCAAGGGCTACCAGATATTTTCTCATGTGACCAAAACTTTCCTTTTCCAAAGTCATCCAATAGGAATGGTTAGTTGCTCCAGTGTAGATCATGTCCTATCATTCTGAATAAGAGCTGGAGCTCCTATGTTGTTTGTATTGACTGATGCAGTGGAGGTCAGATCGTGGAAGATCAATACAGCGTGTCCTTGCTCTATAAATACCACATGATTATCACTGGCATAACAGAGAATCTGGGGAAGACATCTTGAATGTGAATGAACTTAAAGTCAACATCATTGGAAAAGCCACTAAAATTAGCCCAACAGATCTTCCTGCTTCAAACTGAAAGGGGAGGCTGAGGATTAAAAATTAAATCTGATTCTAGAAAGACGAATAAAGTTATTTTTGCATTTCTGTGACTCATGCAATTTGTACAGTGCTACATAAACATAAAATGTCTGCCTCCAATAAAGAGATTCATGCCCAGATAATCCACATTCCAAAAAGTAAATAAGCAAATAAGCACTTAGGA
>PVIU01014268.1:0-52657 GCA_004026605.1 Ondatra zibethicus
TCACTGCCACTGTCCAGTGCTGTCCCCCGTCACTGCCACTGTCCAGTGCTGTCCCCGTCACTGCCACTGTCTAGTGCTGTCCCCTGTCAGTTCTGTTCAATGAAACTTGCAATGTCCTTCTTCAAGACTCTTCTATAGACTCTAGCTATATACAGGGTGCTACTCAACACATTTCATGATTGGTCTTTAATTCCAGCAATGCTGTTTTTCATTTCTAAGAAGTTATAAACTGACAGATATTTTCCTTGAGTCTCTTGACACTTGTCCTTTTGGTATGTCATGTTTGTAAGAAAACCTTTCCTATAATATTTAAAATTATTATTGATTGTTTCTATTTTTTTCACTTGTGGGGTATCAAATATTTCTATTTGTGTCAGTGAGTGCTCTCTTTCTCTCTCTCTCCTGTCTTGTTGGCCTTCTTTAGATAGAGGATAATATTGTGCCATTTAACATCATAGTTCAGTCTCCCTTGAAACAGAGCCTGCGGAAGGATTGCAAGTAGTTTATTTGAAGAGAACCCATAGAAACAAAAGTGAAGAGCTTGAATGTGGCTTAGGGAAGCAGAGAGCTAATTACTATCAGGGAGCATTTGGAGGCATCCTGACAATCCTAAGATCTTTGAGAAGTACATCCGGATGCTTCCAGATGGCTTGAGACAGGACATCCATTCCCCATGAATCTCAGAGTGTTGCCCGAGTATACAGACTCATCTGTACTTTCAGTGATGTTTGCTCAGGACCCAATCAGGTCCCCTTACTTTTGGAAATGACTGTGGTGCAGAGAAGCAGTTTCGTTCAGGGAGAGAGTGCGCCCCAACATGTATGAAGTTGCTGTACCAGGCAACTGTCTCTGAGAACAGAGAACAGTAGGACTGTCTGCCACACCCACTCCTGAGCTGTCTGCAGCACCCACTCCTGAGCAGCTCTGCAGCAAGTGTCCTGGGTTGAGAGGCTTCCTCAGGCAATGGCCTTTCCACAAAGAGCCTTTGGCCAGCCACTTCTCATGCAGTCTGTCAGCAGAGGCGTCCGGTCTCTCTTGACAATGAAGGCTCCACATTGCCTACAGCCTGTCCTAGAACGCTCATCCTTATTTTAGCAATGACTGTGAGTGCCTTATTTTTAAATACACTTTCTATACTATCTTATGAGAAAGATCTCCATCTGTGCTCGACAGTCTAACATATTCATTAGTCTAGTACAAGACTAAAGCTTCATTCTTAAGATTAAAGGAATTCTTCCATTTTCCAGCGAACTCCAATTTTTGAAGCCATACCCACATTCACAATCCTTACCCTGGCCCCTAGTTACAAAAGTATCAAAAAAAAAAAAAAAAACCCAGTATCTCTGTTATCGCCTCAACTAGAGGAGGTGACCCGTCAGTTTTCAGAAAGCCCCTAGAACACTGCTGAGGCAACTGCCCAACCCAAGCAAAGTCATCTATGCCAAGGCTGTTCTGCCTGCAACCACTCAGCTGGAGCAGACATCATCTATAAAATGTCTGTTCTTCATCCATTGCATGCAATCACTTTATGTAAGCATTTAGAAGGGTGAAGAGAACAAACTGGGAAGTTATGCAAAAGATGTACATATCACACACACACACATACACACCCTCACACACACAGCTCTGGAAGGTACAAGTTCAAATCCTAGGTGAGGGTAGGGTTGGTTTCCTCTTCTATGACTTATTGATGACTAAGTTCCAACTTGGGCTTTTATTGATGGATACCAGTAACCTAACCCAGGAATCGACTGGGGTTCCTACAGACACAGTAACTGGGCTCTACTGGAGTGGTGGGGACCTTGCCTAGCTAGCTGGTCCTGGGCTTGATCCTGGGCACTGAAAAATAAAAACATTCTTCAGCTTTTATTTCAACATTGTTCAAAGACAGTGAAACATCATTGTAATTTTCACTTCATTTTAAATAAAAGGAGTTACCTTATCATGGACTTTAAACCATGAATTTTTTTCTTTGACTCGTAGGAGAATACTTCTTTTAGGGATTCCTTTGAGTATGCAGAAAGGAACACAAGAACATGCAGTGACGTGACGGGATAAACCTCTAGGTCAAATCAAAACAGAAAAAAAGAGCTGAATATGTGACATTTGTTACTTAAGTGAGAGGAAGAAACTGTTTTAAAATAGTTTTTAATTTATTTTTAAAAATAATACATACATATTGTTAAAAATTAATCAAAGAGTTCAAAGGGATATGAGTATAAAGTGTGTCTTCCCCACCTCAGTCCTCAGTTCCTAGCTGTCCTTCCCAGAGGCAACCACTATAATCTGATTCTTAATTATCACTCCAGAGATATTCTATGGGAATGCAAACATGTATATTAATGCCTCACTCTCCTTCTGCTTTGTTAAGCTGGGGTACACTTTCCACATACTTTCTACCTTTCCCATTTAACAGTCTCAGAGATCACTCTACACCACAGAAAGAAGCATCTAATTATTTTCAGAGACTGTATGGTATCCTGTTGCATGGACACATAAATGATGCTCTAGTTATAGGCCACCAATGGGCTCTAACATTGTTCTAGTCTTTTGTTACCATCGATAATGGTGTAATAGAAACCCTTGTCACACAACTCAGCAGACATATCTAAGTATCCTTAACGATTAAGAGAAATGGCAAGTTTGAAGTCTCTTCTCATTTTCAACTTCTGAAGTGCATGGAAATTTCTCCCCCAAGATTGCGTCATTTGAAATCTGTTAGCAGTGTGTGTGGCACCGCCTTCCCCACCTCTTGGCAGAGTAGCATGATTCTTTACAAACTGTCATGATCAAACTGTAGTCTACAGCTATTTTAAAACTTAAAGTTTTCTAATTTGAGAAGTCTGGCATCTTTTCCTATACTTCAAACCATCCTTTCTTTTTCTCGTTTGAAAACCTATGTGCTCATAGTCTTTGTCCAAGTATCGTTTTCTCTTTTTAGTTACAAGATAAATTTTGAATAATGCTATGGAAGGATTTACGTATTTACTTAGTTGTTTTTTCTTTTCATTCCCAAACTAGCATCAAATGTACAATATAGATTCCTCAATCTGTTTAAGTCTTGAAAAGCAAATGAGAGCATAATGGAGACAAGAGTTTGTGTGTTTCCACTATTGACAACATTTTAATAACTTGAATAAATGGAGGGCTACCCCGTAATTACTGCTGTAATGACAGCATCCAAAGACATCTGTCTTCCCCAACTAATCTACATGTGTGGCAGTTCCAATAAAAATTCCCAGCAGGATTAAGAGAATTTTTTTTCAGGAACTCTATAAATTTATTCTGTAATAGTTATAGAAGAAAAAAGTTGCAAAGAACAAAGATTATTTTGAGAAGAAAAAAGATCATGGAGAAATAATTTATCTGAGATTTTAGTAACAGGACAATAAGAGAAACATGATTTCTGCATATATATATATATGACAGTTGTAGCTTTATCTCCTTGTGGGTCTCCTAACAGTGGGAACAGGGCTGGCCTGTGGAGGCCCAAAACTGTGAGCCTATTTCCACCCTGACTTAGGCCAGAGAGGTGGAACTTACTTCTAATCCTTCAAGGTTATTGTCTGTTCTACCTCAAACAAAGGTCCACCTACCGTAGAGTTCTGCTCTCTCAAGGTTATCGTCAACAGGTGTGGCTAATATCCAGGCCTTGTATTTCAGGAAGAGAGAAGTACATCTGTTTCTACCCCAAACAAAAGTCTAAGGATCCAACTAAGTTCCTACTCCTCTAAGGAGATAACAATGGATTCCACCTAGGGAGTGGTTTGCCTACAGAATGCTTTGGTCTTGTTCTAGCAACAGACTGTTTAACTAAGAATGTAGCCGTAACCTTCAACTGCTCTGTTCACTTCCTTGTATCATGTTAATGCAGGTTTTTTTTTTCTTATCTTACTCTTACCTTTTGGGAGCAGGGGTATTTTAAAGCAGCTGGAAATTAAATTTGGGTGATTTCAGTATTCACAGGAACTCCCTCCTGGTACTATCCTATGCTATCTGTTTTATTATTTTTACTCGCGTCTTCACATTCTTACTAACTCTCCTGATCCCCATGCCCCTACCCTGGTAAGTGGTGTTTTTGTAGAAGCTGGTCTCCAACACTGTCCCTGACCCTGATGCCTACTTTTGGGACCCTTTTCTTCTACTGTGCTGCCTTGTCCAGCCTTAATAAGAGAGGAGGTACCTAGTCTCACTACAACTTGATATACCATGGCTGGCTGATATCCATGGGAGGCCCATCCTTTTCTAAAAAGAAATGGAGGAGTGGAGGGGTCATGACTGGATGAAGAGGAGGGAGAGGAAACTGTGGTCGGGATGTAAAAAAATAAACAAATAAAAAATAGATAAATGAACAAAAACCAAAAATAAACAAAAAATATAAATGATGTCAGAAAAACACAGGGAAAACTGTTCCACTCTGTAGAAAAAATAATTTTGAATTTCTATATCACCATGTTAAAAGCAGTTACCAGAGCTAGACATGGTGGCACATGATTTTAATTCCAGCATTCCCAGAACACAAGAGGTGGAGACAGGAGAATCATAAATTTGAGACTGCCCTAGACTACATATAAAGTTCCTGAGTATCCTGAATTAAATAGAAAGACTTTGTTTCAAATCATTAAACAACCTAAATGCCCCCGGACTGAAGAATGAATAAGGAAAATGTGGTATATTTACACAATGGAGTACTACACAGCAGAAAAAAAAATGACATCTTGAATTTTGCAGGAAAATGGATGAAGCTAGAAAACATCATTTTGAGTGAGATAACCCAGACCCAGAAAGACAAGTATCACATGTACTCACTCATAAGTGGTTTTTAAACACAAAGCAAAGAAAACCAGTCCAAAAATCACAATCCCAGAGAACTTAGACAGCAAAGAGGACCCTAAGAGAGACTTACATAGATCTAATCTACATGGGAAGTAGAAAAGGACAAGATCTCCTGAGTAAATTGGGAGGATGAGGACCTTGAGAGAGGGTTGAAGGGGAGGGGAGAGGCAGGGAGGGGAGCAAAGAAAAATGTAGAGCTCACTAAAAATCAATAAAAACAAAAGCCTGGCTATAAAGTCTTTAGAAGCCCCCTCTCCAAAAAAAGAAGAAATCATGACTAACCCAGGGTTAAAATTATGTTAATGGCAAACCTGGAAAGCACAACCCAGGGAGGAGAGAAAGGCTAGAACCCATGTTACTGGGTTCACATGCAAGGTATCGTTGTCCACAGCAAGGAAAATGAGACGGCTGTGGGGTTCCTGTAGGCCAGGTTTCCTGGAAGGCAGACCAGGCAAAGAAGATGACAATGACGAAGTTTATTAGGGGACTTCTGGGTCCATACCTCGAGAGAGGGAAGGGCGAGGAATGCGAAGGAGAGGCTGACATGTGATACAGTCCCAGTGAAGGGTTCGGCCCTCCTACAGGGAGCTCAGAACCTGGGACAGTACCCAGTGTGTCATCCACAACTCTGAAATCACCCTTGCACCACACACTCTTCTTACAGTGTGCCTGACACGGTTCCAGTAGGACACAAAGAGGGTCTCTGTCTCCTTTCCCTGGACTTTCCCAGCAGTCGATGATAAAAGTGGTGTGTGCATGTCAAGGGTAGACCATAAAGGCTAATATGCTTCTATGCTGGTCCCTTGAACACTTAGGATGTTCAGTTGCCATAGAAACATTGAGACTGGCCTGAGATCACCATGCTCTGAGAGAGCCCAGGCTAACCCTCATGGACACTGAGGCCCCAAGGTTCCTGGAGGGAAAGATATTCAGCTTAGCTCTCTGTTGTTTTAGATTTATTTAGCCTATTCTGGTGGAAAGCATGCAGAAGTCTTTAAGCCTCAGTTTTCTTCCTGGCCCATTCCTGACCCACAGAAACACGGCAAAATAGTTGAGTCATTCTTGTTCTCGTAAATAACTAAATTTGGGGTGATCTGATATATTGGGATGGGTAACTAGAATAGGTGGCCCTTTCGAATCATACTGAATTGGGCCAAAGACTGAAGTTTAGGAGACTACTTCTACCAATCATTGACCCAAAGGCCAGGAGTGACATTACGCAAGATGGCTCTCTTCAAACAAGGGCAGTTTCCCAAAAGGGCTGGCAGCTAATGGCAGACAGAACTTAACATAAGGAGCAAATAATTTCCTGGCCTTGCAGAAGCCTTTAGGCGGATCACAGCATCTGCTTCAGTTTCAGGCCCCTAGGAAGGTAGAGCATTTCATCTCTGTCCTCTCACCCTTTCTAGATCCCATCACACTCAGCAACTCTTCTTGTCTATGGAATGATAAGGTTTGTGTCTCCCAAAAGTCTAGGTGTTGTAAATTTAACCCTTAAACTCATATATTTCTAGTATTTAAATGAGGTACCTTGGAAGGTAATTAGTATTCAATGAGGTTATGAGGTTACTGTAGCTGCCACTCAAACCAGGTCTGACGGCTCAATGCAGACATCTGTGTCTGTTCTAGACACCTCTATTATTTTATGATTCCATTATCCATGAGCCTAGTTCTATAATGTGTTATGTTACTTTTATTTGTTCATACTTGCATAAAACAATAATCATTTTATTATAGCTAAAGATATTGTGAGTTAAAAACTCAGGCAGGGTTCCTCGAGGCAACTCTATCCAAGTGATATCAACAGGATCATTCAGATTCATTCAGCTGACTACAGAACACACCAGAGAATCCAGGATGGTACTGTCTGAATGATATTCTTCCTCCCCCCAACTCACCATAATGTGTTATCCCACCAACAATTTAGTTGAACTTCTTGCACTACTAATCAATGTTCTAAGAGGCCCAAAACAATTGTGCAAGGTTTCTTATAATCTAGATTTTGACATCTCAGAACTTCCTTTGCCCTATGCATGCAATGTTAAAAAGTCACCAAGTCCTGTCCAAATTCAGAAGAAGAGCAATCTTCAACTATCACAAATGACAGCTCACTGTCAATCCTAGGTTAGCAAAGTGTGTCCTTTGGGGCTGTTACTCTATCTATTGGTCTCTCACTTTTCTGAAGTGTTGATTGAGCTATTCCATACTCTTCGCAGAGGCGAGGGGACAGGTTTGTGTGTATCCACAGCCTTGCTAAATGCAGTGTCTCTTTCCACAAAGTGAAAGCCAAACAAGTTTGTTGTCCATTAAAGCGAAGAGATGAAGGAGAAACTTAATTGTTCCTCTCCTGCAGAGCACTTTCTATAGGTGCAGGTATCGCTGGGCCTCTTTGCACGGATAGATTTGAAGCTAGAGGAGCCAACATGAGTGTTCATACACTCACCACTGCTGCTGTTGTGAACGATAAAATATCTCTGTTAGGTTATTTCATAGAAGGAACAAAAAGGAACTTTAGCACTCTTCTCCTCCACACCAGACAAGAAGAGAAAGAACCTTTGCTAACTAACACATTTACATTTTAATATTTCCATTATTTTTGAGCTTACAATTATTTCATTTCCCTTTCCTCCTCCTCCAAGCCCTCCTGTATAACCTCTCTACTCTCTGTAAAATTCATGGCTTCTTTGTTCACTAATTGCTATTGTATGCGTATATGTATGTGTATATAGTCCTAAATAAGACCTGCTCAGGCTACATTACGTTGCTCATATGTATGTTTTGGGGGCAATAACCATTGTTATGGAACAACCAATGGGTGAGCTCTTCCTTTGGGAAGACCATTCCTCCTACTCTCAGCATCCTTTAGTGCCTGCGGTTCCTTGTGCAGGGATGGGGCCTCACGGCTTTTCCCGCACACTGTGGCGTGCCTATTGGTGTTGCCCTTATCCAGCTCAAGTTTAGGCAGTCATGTTGGTGAGACTTTTTTATTGTACCCTCTGACGTTAGTAGGAGACACACTCTCACAGCAAGCTCCCTGATCTTGCAATCTTTCTCCCCCTCTTCATCAGTGTTCCCTGAGCCTTTGGTGTGGGAGTGTTTTCTAGATATATCCACTGAGACTGGGCTCTGCAACTGCAGTCTGATTAGTTGTATTTTCTATGATGGTCTCATTCTCTTGCACAAGAGAAGCTTTTGTGACGAGGGGTACAGACTACTTACACTTCTCTGTAGATATAAGGGTAATGTTTAGAGTGTAGTTAGGGGTTATGCTGGTTTAGTAAAGTGGTGGTTCTACGTTCTCATTCAAGATCCATGACTTCCTTAGCCTTAGGTAGTTGGCTAGGTTTCCAACACCAGCATAATTTCCCGCTTCTTGGGTGGGGTTCAAGTCAAATTAGAGAGCAGTTGAGTACTGCTAAGGTATGTGTGCCTTTACTGCCACCCTGGGATTGCAGTGCCACACCCGTCGCTGCGTGGTTCATAGGAGTCAGTTCTGAGTAGGACTTCCTTCGCAAGCTCGCAAGGTGCCTTCTGATATCATGAAACTAGTCTTAAGAAAGGAGGCCTTCAGGTCAAGTCCAGTTCGGGGGTCTCCATGCCCTGTGTCTGGGGTGCAGAGTGTCTTCAGCAGCAGGGACTTACCTTCCACCTCTGGGGGTAACCACAGCCAAGTATTTAAAGCTCTTCCTTGATGGACCCTAGGAAGTGCAATCAAACATAACACGTTCACATCATCTTCCCAATCCAACAAAAGCCCTAGAATGCAAAATCAACAGAAACTGGAAACAGAAATTACTATCCACCCTTACCCTTTAAGGACCAAGTTCATGGTGATTTCCCTATCAATTCTCAGGGCCTTCTGGGTCATTCTCTGACCCTCTTCTGATTTGTCTGCTTGCCTCTTCAATGTTAAATGTCTTCACTGGTTGCAAGAAGTTAGAAAGTCCATTTACATTTAGCTTGTGCCTCTTTACAAAAGAAAAGGTCTTTATTTGTGTGTGTTTTATATTTACATAGTACATTGTTGCTGTGATAAAGATGTCTAACTTAGAAGCACATACTTACAATACATGCATAAGCACAATATGCTCAAACAACTTCTGCCTTTGGTCCTCCAAGATTGGATAGGCTTTGCTGCATCCCTCCTTGCAGGTACTCACAGCCCCTTGACTTGCTCCTGACAGCACCATTCCTACAGATTTCTATTGTTTCTCTTTGCCTTGGTTCTGTCTTTAGAGTCGTCCCCATATGGTATGGTTTGCTTCTCTAATGCTGTGATAAAACACTGACCAAAATCAACTTGGGGAGGAAAGGGTTTCTTTCTTTTTACATGTTTCAGTCCATTCTCAAGGGAGGCCAAGGCAGGAACTCAAGGCAAGGATCTGAAGACAGGCACTTGGAGGCAGGAACTAAAGCAGAAACCATGGAGGAACACTGCTTACTATCTTTCTTGCTTGGGCTTGCTCATCTACTTTTCTTATACAACTCAGGTCTACCTGCCTAGGGTGGCACACCCACAAGGGGCTGGACCCTCCTGCTTCAATCAACAATTAAGAAAATACCCCCACAGACATGTCCACTGGCCACTCTGATGGAGGAACTTCCTCAGTTGAGGCTCCCTCTTCCCAGGTTTGTGCAAGGGAGGCAATAGCAACCATCACTGTTTCTGATGCATTATCATGAGCCTCCAATGTCAAAGCTCTAGTTTCTAGCTCTGATAGGAAGGGTTTTGGTCCTCAGTGTCCTTTTGAGACTGTGTGCACTTTCCCTTCCCTTTGGAGCTTCGTCTCCAGTCTCTGACTGGGTTGTTAGGGGAAGCCAGGCCCCCCTCATTTTCTGTGTCCTTATAGCCTCCTTCCAGTCCCTCTCCCTTAGTCCCAGAATGGCTGGAAGGAAGAAGGCTACCACGGCTACCTTAGGGAAACTTCCCAGCCATTGTTTTAGAGCAGCTCTCTTTCCCATATTTTCTGTATTCAAACAGCTTTACTAAAAATCATCATAGATCACTTACTCTTTCCCAAGCTAGCATGAACTGAACAGAAGAGTCGCTCACATACTTCTCTAATACTCTACTCATTATATTGATAAAATATTCTGTTTTCAATACTTCAAAGAAGAGAAAGGGTAGAAAGACCTAAATGATGTAGTGGCCAATGAGAGTCAGGACCAAGCACTGCAAACTGAGCAAGAGTACTCAGGCTAAATGCTAGCACAAGCAGAAAACTGAGAATCTGAACATGACCGCTTACCATAATATGTGGTCAATAAAATTGATTATGTATGATTGAACATTATTCATTCAAAGCTGGAAAATAATCTTTGCTTTCATGTACTGCCTCTGACTGTGTTTTCATATTTTAAAAATCCATAAATAGGTCTCCCATGATTTTCTTATAATTAGGCCTGGAGCACAGAGCAAAATTGGGTTCTGTGGATGGAACATGAGCAGCAAGAGATGAATTTGGGAAGAAAGTAGAGGCAGTGTACCCATGGCATACAAAACCATTTCATTTGCCATATACTAGGAACACATTTGAGAGCAAAAAGATCCAGCATGATGGAATAACAGACACAGAATGGTCATCCTGGAAAAAATAGACATAGTGTGGTTATCCTGCTGATGAACTATGTGACTGAGGATAGCAGTGACTGGTTTAGAACTGGCCACATACTCAGTGTCACTCAGCCAATGAAAAGTGCAGAAGTTAATCAACTGTTGCTCAACATTGATTGGTTAATACAAATTTAAGTTTGAATAAATGACTGAAGTCACCATAATGCTTCATTAGTCTTTAACCAAACTTAAGTTCTCACAGTTTTTTTCTCTAAGTTAGTTGTCCACTTCATTCCCAGAGGTGCTTGCTGCACTCCACAGCCACTCACTCATCTTCCCTCCTGGCCTCCTCAGCTTCAGACGCTAATAAGAACTCACACCTCTCACACCACAGCCTTTCCTCGGGATTTTAGTACCAAATTCCTGTCCTTGCCATCCCAGGCTGCAGCTGCTTTCTACCTACAGAGGACTCCTCCCTCCTCCCCATCAACAGCTCTTCTACCTACAGACAACTCCTCCCTCCTCCCCCGTCAGCAGCTCTTCTTTCCCAGGTTGATTGCTGGATGCCCTTGGACTTTCCCTCAAAAACACGGAAACCCCCCAAAGACTGATATTCATCCGCAATAATGGCTCAATCTATTCTCCCTCAGGGTTTTCTAGTAAAATAAATGACATTACCATGAACTCAAAAGTACACGCTTCCCCGACTCCTTGTTCCTTCTGTTCCTCTCAGATACTAGGCCACCAGGCTCTGTCAACTCTATCCTGCAAGCATCCTTGTCTCTCCATTTCCCCATCACACAATATGGCAAAACCAATGCCTTCTCCACAGCTTCCCAACAACCACTTCACTGTCAGACATGCTACTCTCTTATCTCTTTGATTTTGTAGTCGGAGTTATTTCCTACCAAGAAAACCACATTGGTCTGCTTTTCTATTTAAAGCAGTTTCCTGATTCATCATTGTTCCTCCACCATCCAACCCTGTCCTCTCTGAAGACTACTCTCAGGAGCAGCCTCCTCTTGTGCCTTTGATGGTTAATCTTGATTGACAGTTTGATAGAATTTAGAATCACTGTGGAAATGAACTTCTGGGTGTGTCTATAGGGAGTTCTAGTATGGGTTAATGGAGTAGAAAAGACCCAACCTGCATGTGGGTGGTGCCACTCCATAATCTGAGGTCCCAGACTGCATAAAACAAGAAAGGGAGCTGGGCAGTAATTATTCATCTCCCTCTCTTCTTGATCATAGCAGCAATGTCACCTCATGACCTTGTCACTATCCCTGCCCGCCATGATGGACCGTACTCTCACACTGTGGGACAAATAATTCCTCTGTCTTCAAGTTGCTTTTGTCAGGCATTCTGTCTTAGAAATGGGACAAGTAATAGCTACAACACCTATATTGCACCGACACAGCACCTACGGCACTACAGCAGCTACACTGAAGATCCTCAGTGTGATTAGGCTCTCACTGGCCCCTGAGCTGTGGCGCATCCTGCGATGGATGCCTATTTTCTGCTTTGCCATCCTCCTCCTCCTGACAAGAATATCATTCCCTTCAGAACTATTTTCTTTCTTCCCATTCACCCCTATAAACACTTCCTTTGTATTAAATTGAAGCACATGAAATTAACTCATTATAAGTTAGGAGAAGTCAAATAAAAGAAAATTCATACTGTTCAAGCTAGTCCCTTGATCTTCTGGACATGGATTTCCTGATGGAAGGAGCTTCAGGCTATGTTTCACACAATTCCTGGCACAGGATAACTATTTAATTAATACTTATTGACAGAATAAACCCCGAACTATATTTTCTTACACCAGATTATTTTAATTGGCCTAATTTAAATCTATAACATTTTCATACACTTTGACGTATTTTCTTCTGTTACACAATTGCTTGCCCACTTTAGCTGGTGTGATTAACTACTGACTAGCTCTAGTTTGCTTTTTTAGCAGACAGAAATTGTACAGAGAGGTAAGTAGTATCTTGTTCTATAGTGCACACACTTGAAGTCATTTCCCAAAGCTTCTGTCTCTTGGTGAAAAGAAAGGAGAGCAGAGAACTCAGGGAAAACTGGACTCAAACTCTAATGAACTCTGCAACTGTGCAGGTGCTGCAGAAAATCTTACAGTGGCACTTCTGAAACCACGAGTCCCACGGTACTGTTTGGAAAGAAGCCACAAGAGGAGGGTGTTTTCAGTAAGTGACATTCAACAGGCCTAGCACTTCAAATATTGTACAGCCTCTCCACAGATGAATAAGGGCCCACTAGCGCTTTGCTAATTCCCATTAACTATGGCAACCCTTAGCGAATTGCCACATTAATGAGGAAGTCATTGCCAATACAGTGCCTGCAAACAGGAGAGGATGCCTTGCCTCAGTTATGATGAGCAGAGCTCTGCTTTAATTATTTATGTACATACCCCTCAGCACGTGAGCACTCACGAACATTGTGTATGAGTAATGAAGTTTGAGCAATACTAGCCTTCACTCCATCTTGCTGCTGTTAAAGATTACAGCTGAGTGGGGTGAGGACTTAAGGTTTTTGTGGATTTGACAATTGGGAGTTAGCAGGATTCCCTAGGATAGACTTGTAAATAATACAATGGAAATAAATATCTACTAGTACAATTCTTATTCCTTCAAGCTCTTTAATAGCCCTCATAAGACCCTCAATGAACCACAAGGAAAAATGCTAAGAAATGAAGCAGCTAACGATAACAATAATTACAATAATAATATTGCTTATATAATAACTCTTTATGGATATATCTCTGCCAACATGGGAGATGGATATTGAGACAATTTCTAAATAATGCAGAGCAAATAGCTGGTAAGTATAGGCATAGAGACACTGGGAGAATGAGAGTTCATTTGGTCAGAACTCTCTAGCCTATATTGGTCAAATTTGCTGAATGATTTATCGCATCTCTCTCTGTAAAACCCTTAGCTCTACTATTTAATCTCAGTTCTGCACTTAACTTACTTTCCACTGAGGCCAGTGCTCTGATCTCACTAAGAACAAGCTTCTTGATGTTCAGTGAGGCTGGGTACTGCTGAGACTGTTTGCAACCCTTCCCTACCCCAGTGCTTCTTGACCAGAAACATTCCTAGTTCTATTCAACAGCACCTGCTCTTTGGACGGTACCTTATTGAGCAGCACTTACCATACAGTAAGGACTACACATTTCATTCAGAAGATTGTATAAAGGACATTAATAATTGCTCATGACGAAATCCTTCCTCATCTCCAACTTTCTACCATACATGTTTGAGAGAGAACACACACATGCTGATGGTGAACAATCATTTTTTTTAAAGTTTGTTGTATGTTTTAATCAGGATCACAGAGAAATTTGAAGCGATCTATGGGGTACTTTCAGGCCCAAGAATAATTGAAGCACAAGGTACATGTTATGGTCCTTCTGTTTTTGGTTTTGTTTTGTTTGTCTTGGCTGTTCAATGACACCACTGACAAATAAAAATGGTAGCTATTAAAGGTGTGTGATTTAGTGTATTGGTATGTGCAAAACTTACGGAATGATCACACTACAGTTATGCTAATTAATATTTCCAACAATTTACACAGTTGTTCCCTCAGCTTTCCCATATGTAAAGAACCCTTCATAGCTAATTAACCTCTTAGCAAATATCACCACGCCACAGGGTCAGCATGCTGCATGCTAGATTTCTAGCACTACTCACCTAGCATACCTGAGCCTTGAGCCAGCCCTTTGACTGTTGCCACTTCCTTCAGTCCTTGAAACCACCGGCCATGACATGGCATTGTTCCGATTCCACGCATGAGTGCAAGTCCATGCCTGACTTATTTCACTTAGTATAATATCTACCAGTTATGGTCATACTGTCACAAATGATAGATTTCCTTCTCCTTTAAGACCAAATGTATGTAGACTTCATTTTCCTTGCCCATTTACCCGTCAGTAGGCTTTCATTTGCTCTCGGCAGTTGTGAATAATGCTGCAGCAAACATGGAATGCAGACATCTTTTGAGATCCTGATTTCATTTCCTCCCTGCGCCATAGACTTGTTAGATTGCACGTGTGTCAATGACAACTGTGTGTGACAAGTTTCCAAGGGAAATACTCTAAAAGCAGATGTGTTGGGCTCATGGTTTCAGAGATTTCAGCCTGTGGTGGGCTGGCTTTATATTTGGACAGAACTCCAAGGTAGAAAGGCATGGTAGAGCGAAGCTATTCCTCTCCCCATATCCAGGAAGCAGGAGTGGTGGGCAGAGCATCGGAGGTACAATCTGGCAACCAGTCCTCCCAACAACTCCACATCTTAATGTACTCATTACAAATGTCTCAAGAATGCCATTGCATTACAACTCCGTAACTCCAAAATTCACAGTAAAAATCTTAACTCATCTATTAAATCAGAGCTCTCATAATTATCTTAGATCTTAATCTTTTTTTTTTTTTTTTGGTACTAGAGACCAAGCCACAAATACGTGAGCCGTTTGGGAAGGGTACTTCATATCAAACCCTAGCAGTGGAGTGCTACAGCACACTCATTTCCTCTTCCCCCAATCCTCGAGTGATGTCTTATTAACCTTCTCTCTCACTGTCATATCACAGTGCAGCACAGGCCATGACACCAGCCTGCTATGCTCACACAGCTAAACCAAGAACACCGGAGGGCGGAGATGCCTGAACTAGTCAGCAGAGGGAACCGCTGGTGATTGTTATGGATGCTTCATACTCAAGTGCTACTAACTAACCCCGAAGGATGAAAAATGAACCAAGGATTCTGAAAGACAACAAAATGGCCTAAAACACATATACTGAGCAATCTTCACAACCTAGTAAGAGTGATCTTTCTAAGCTACCCAAATAAAAGAACAAATGGATAATATGATAAGTGGGAAATACTGAATGAGGAATGATAGATTCCTGGATTGCCAGATTTCATTCTTAATTTATATCACAGCCTTAGCCAGCCAACCTGAAAGAGAGGGAGCAGGAGAAGAGAACGAGGGGGAGAAAGGAAGAGAGGGAGAGAGGGAGGGAGGAAGGGAAGGAAAGAGAGAGGAACCCACTGTTTTGAGGATGTGTTCAACCTTCACCCTGATAAAGAAACATAAAATAACAAACAGTTGCACACTGTTTTCTTGTGAAAATCCTTTCTCTCAGGTGAAGAAAAACTTAGGACCAAAGTAGAATCAGCTTTTGTGTTTTATATATCATCAAGTACTTATATCAGCATTTATATCAACAAACACTGGGAACTTAATGCCTGTGATGAGTTAGGGGAGTATACATGGCTGCAGGAGCAACAATGACATGGCCCTCACTGAAAGTGCTCAGGGCCTGCAGAGAAATTAGATCCCCCCCCACGCACACACACACTTGCACACGCACACACACACTTGCAGTTAAAACCTGGGTTTTCCAAACCAGTATGATTGCGACGGTGTTAGGGAACATCTAATTCAAGACAGACTTCCCTGAGGAAGTGACAGCTGAGCAATCAGAGACAGCTTGGAATATGGAGAGAGGTAGCTATATGCAAGTGAACATCCGTGCTTCCAAATGCTGCTTCTGCATAGGAAAAGAAATGAATGTCGGAATTTCAGACAATACAAAATTGTGAGATGAAATAACTGACTACAATCTAAATCTAGTTTGTTGTCAAGGTCAAAGAACTAATCTGGATGACACAGCCCTTCGTTCCCTCTAGATATTTGTCTTATTTTCATGCTTAATTTTAAAATTATACCTACAAGTTTTCAGGGACTCTCTCTAGCCTCTGCAGAAGGCTTCTTTCTGAGCTACAGAAGTCATCTCCGTGCCAGTGTTGTTTCCTCGGGGTTCTCTGGCTTGGTCTACTTTCTGTTACTGCAATAAGATACTGACTGAAAGAAATACAGGGAGGAAGGAGGTTATTTGGCTTATGGGTTGCAGTCCATCATGAAGGTAAGTCAGAGCAGGGACGCAAAGCAGAAGCTGTGGAGGAATGCTGTCTATCGGCTTGCTTCCCTTGGCCATCATTCTTATACATGCAGCCCAGGATGACCTGCCTAGAGCTAGTACTTCCCAGAAGGGCTGGGCTCTCCTACATAAATCAGCAATCCAGACATGTTGAAAGGCAAATAAGATGGAGGCAGGTCTTCACTTGAGATGTCCTCTTTCTAGCTGTGCCTAGGTGTGTGTCAAGTTGGCAAAAGCTAACTTTGACACACAGTTACTGTACATCTTGTGTGTTTCTGCAATAAGACAATGCTTGTGATCATACACATATTTATCTAGCAAAATATGGCCATCACTATAAACATATTTATTAAAGACTATGGAATAATATAAATTAGTCAATTTTCTTCTTCTTCTCTGTAATCTACATTGTGTAATTAAGTATGAGAATATAAAACTATTTCAAAGGATTTGCTTAGCTTCTATTTCAATGATAGTTAGAAAATTGTCATTATATATGTAAATACATACACACATATAAATAATGATGAGCCAAAGTATAAGGCAATTTATTCAGTTTGACCTGTGAAATGGGCACAGAGCAACCATCTACAAACACATCCCCACGTAGGAAAGTCATCTAACACCTCACTGCTTCTCCTGGAAAGTTTCTCCGGGCTATCCTGACCTCCATGCCTCTGCCACACTTCCACCGCTAGCAGTCCACATTTACATGCCCAGCCTGTGCCTATCAGTAATCCCCCTTTCTCTCTCCTTAGGCATTACCACCACAGGCACTCAACATTTCCATTTTCCTCCCACATTTATCCATTATCCCTTCAAAGTCTCTCTCATTCAAAACAGAATTCTTGACCTGAAAAACAGTAAACACAGCAGAGGTGTTATTGAATGCAACACGGCCCTGACATAATTATATAATTACATATATGTTGTGCTTGTAATTTGTCTGTATTCACATGCCTGTTCAGTTACTACCTTGTTTCTCTATTATCGTCTCCGTGCAACACACTCATAAAAGCTGTCAAAGCAACTCGACATATAAACTCTGAACAGATTCAATGAACTGTTCAACTGCTTCTTCTTCTCATTTCCTTCCACTCGCTTCAGGAATCCTTGGGCTTTGACAGTGGGAATTGCAAAACCCTTAGGGCGAGTCCCTTTGTGGCTCACTCTGCATCTTATTTAGTGCTTGTATCCAGGGGCTGTAAGTAATGCCGAACAGCCTGGTGTCACTGCAGCTGAGGTGACTCACAGCACCATTCAAATTTGTCAATAGTCTCCCTTAACTTTGCCAGAACAATGTGTCAGCCATCAGGACTAGTGTGGCAGGCAGAGCCGATCTGTAACACCGGGGTTCAGCCCCACATGCTGGCATGTTGAAATGTAATGAGCCCAAATTTCGGGCTCTGAGGACTGCTTTCCATTCTTCGTTCAGCTGAAAAGAGATGGTTTTCAGTGCAGCGGGGTGGACACAAGTTAGAATAAAGGCAAATCCCCTGAGAACGTGGGTTAGTAAACACTGGAATATGGAACCAAAGGCAGCAGAAGAATGTTTTCCCTAGTGAGCGCCCGTTTATTTTCCCCAGCATCTGAACTTGCTGACAGATGGTGCTACTTGAATCCAGGAAAGCAGCCTTGGTGACCTTTGATGTGTACCTGGCTTGCCCAGGTCTCTCCTTAAATGTCACTTCTGCTGAGCAGACCCTCCCTCCTCTGCGTTCTAATTAGGGTCCCCTCTTTGCATTGCTCTCACTCCCCTGCCATTTTCTTTGCTTTCTCTTTTAGCAAATTCTAATTCTGTTTGTTTACTTATTTTTGCCTTTGTCGAGTGGATTGTTAAACATTTGCCAGGACACCGCTGCTCCGCTGTGCCACTGACTTCCCCCTCCACACCCCAGCAGTCAAAGTGCTCCTTATGCACTTGAATCTGCTCAAGCCATCCCTCCACTCAAGAACCTCCAGTGGCTTCTCAGCCCCCGTGGCTACAGACCAGAATTCTCACCACGGCTGTAACACAGGCATTCCATGTGCCAAGCCCGGTCCCTCCAGACCTTTCAGATCCCATTCTCTTCTCCGTGGCACACACTACTTCAGCCATACCTTAGCCATGCATCCATCAAAGCCATCCGTCTCTTGCTTCAGCACCCTTGCACCGGCTGGCTTCTCTGCCTGGGAAGTTCTACCCTGGAGGGAAAGAAGCTTGACTCTGTCGTTTGTATACTCACTCCTTCCACACATGCTGCTTACTCAGAGCCGTTTTGTGATTCTTCTATGCAAAAGGGCACTCAGTGATACACCACTTTCTACTCTATTTTGCCTGATCCTGTTCACTTTTTCCTTTTGTGGCATGGGCAAAATAACATTGTGTTAGGTATGACTTGATTACGACATGGTCCCCACGAGCTCATGTGTTTGAATAGCCGATAGCATTGGAAGTCATGGAAACTTTAGGAGCTAGGGTCTAGTTAGAGGCTGTGGGTTGCTGGAGTACAGTCCTTGAGGATTACAGGCAGCCCTGCCTCTGGCCTGAGCTCTCTCCTCTCAGCTCAACAATATATAACAAGTAGAAGTTACTTACGGCAGTCATCCATTCTCACTGCCGTGGACCAAACCATCCCAGCTGCCATATGCTCCCAGCTATACGGGCTTTAAACCACTCCTGGAGAGAAATCTTTCTTCCTTACGTTTCTTCTTCCTAGTACCCCAGGTGTTACACATGTATGGGCGAGGGCATCCAAGACCACTGGAGCCTAGACAGCGTCACCAGGAGCCCTAAATATTAGCCATGGAGCAATATGGTTTGGTGCCTGCCATACTGGTTTGGTACCTGGTTCTGTTTTTGTGTTTCCTTGCTACCCTCCTGTTTCTTGTTTTAGAAATGAAGCTTACTCTGTGCCGTTGTATGTTGGAAATATGAAAATTGCTGTGGGTCTTTGCTTATTTGTTGCTTTTATTTGTTTGTTTTTCATTGTACAAGGCACACAGCTGAGAGTTTGCCTTGAGTCTAAGAAGAGACTTGAGACTTTGAATAGTGTCAAGACTGTTAAGATTCTGGGGCAATTTGAAGCTTGAATAAACACATCTTGAATTATATGATGGTCATGAGCCTAAGCAGGCCCAAGGCAGAATGTTATGACTTCAATGTCCTCTACAAGCTCTTGTTTGTGACAGCTTAGTCTCTAGCTGGTGGAACTATTTTGACAGGCTGTAGAGCATTCAGGAGGTGGGATTTAGTTCGAGGATGTGAGTTTCTCGGGGCTATGCCTTAAGGGTCATAGCTTCCAGCTCAAGTCATATGCTTTCTGATCAGCACAGTGCAATACTTAGCATTAATTCGTCACCACAGACACAGCAGTTCCCACTACCTAATTCCTTCCCCGCTTAGATGGCTGTAAAGCAAAATAATTCCTTCTTCCTTTATTTTGCTTCAGTTAGGTATTATTTCAAAGCATACAACATAATGTTATAAAATACTAACATGTAGCCCAGAGAATGGATAAACACAGCTAATTAACACACCTCCTCCAATAAGGTTATACTTCCTAATCCTTCCCAAACAGTTCCACCAACTGGGGTCCAAGAATTCAAATATATGATCCTGCAGGGACCATGCTTATTCAAACTACTAGAGTTCTGAACAGGAAAGACAAGATCCACATCACATCTACTCAGGTAGTAGGGGTTGTTACACAGATTATAAATGAATGGCTACAAGTTGCTATGCAATGACAAAGGAAACATCAAGAGATAAGAGAAAGACAGAAAGAATGTTGTCGAGGCAGGAGTTAGGAAAATGTTGAATAAGAGAGGTGAATATATTGTATTATGTCTATAGAATGGTCCACATAGGCTCATATATTGGACTATTTGGTGGAACTATATGGCCTTTTTAGAAAGAGATGTGTCACTAGGGGTTGTGTTTGTGGTTTTAAAAACCATACCATTTCCATTTTGTTCTCTCTCTCTCTTTCTCGCTCTCTCGTGTGTGTCAGTCTCTCTCTCTTATGTGTGTGTGTATGTGTCTGTCTGTCTCTCTCGTGGTGCGTGTCTGTCTGTCTGTCTCTCTCTCGTGTGTCTTCCTGTCTCTCTCTCTCTTTCTCTCTTTCTTTCTCATGTGTGTGTCTGCCTGTCTCTCTGTCAGTCTGCCTGTCTGCCTGTCTGTCTTCTCTGCCTGGTGGTTGTTGTCTCAAGTTAAAAGCTCCCATTACTGCTCCAATGCCATGCCTTCTGCCATGTTCCCTGTCACAAAGCTTATTGATCCACCCTCTGAAACTGTCAGCAATACTCAGATAAAGTGCTTTCTTCTGTCAGTTGCCTTTGTCATGGTGTTTTACCATGCTATTTTAGCATGGCAATAGAAAAATACCAAGAGAAGCACACTTCCCTGGCTCTTGCTACCTTGTCCAGACCATATAAAGATGCTCTGCAAGCATGTTTGCATTAAATGGTAGCTGAGCTTGGATTGCACTGCTCACATGAACCATTCTAACACTTGGACCTATACAGTACTCAATAAACAGTTACAAATTTGGCTAGTACACATGGCTCTGAAAAATCTACAAGAATTACCAAGGTTTCCCATCAGTCCCAGGATGTATCTTTCAGAATGTTTTCTACCCATGTGAATACTAATTTACACATAATTGCGTGTTACCCATCAGAGAGCTTTTATTCCCAGAATGAAATATAAAAACAAATGAAGCAAGGAGAGTCATGATTTACACCTATGTGTGGTGGGGCAAGACTGGAGAGTTCAAGGTGGAATAATGTATATGTAAACAGCCTTCCCATCAAGCTCCATCCTCTCAGTGCTTTTTGGTTATTTTTGTCTTTTAATGTGTTCTTGGTATTTGAAAGGACAGGTTGTCAATTTCATTTACTTTTCTTAAAGTGGACTAAGCTATAAAGGGTAAGACCAAATTGATATATGACCTTTGCTGTTGTTTAAAATAGATGCCATGTTTGGGTTTTTGGCCAGTACCTCAATTGGTTTTTGTACCATTCTATGTTCTGTTCCTATCTCTAATGCAAAGAGAAAACCTCCCACGAACATGGGGAAGTCTATCATACATCTTTTTTTCTTTAACTTTCCAGTTTCTATTTGCTTCTTTGTTCTCCATACTTCTCTGTCCTCTCTTTTGTTTAAAATCTCATTTAGCATTCTCTTGAGAGGAGAACACAAGATTACAATCTAACGATTGTAATGAGAATGGGTTAAGTTGGTGCCATTTCCCATTTTCATTACAATCTTGGTGGCAAGGATAATGTAACAGAATTTTTAATGCCTCATATATTACATGAACATTTTCCCGTGAGCGCCAGCTCCCTTTCCACGGACAGCGCTGTGACTGTGTGCTGTAGGACTTTGATCTTTTTATATTCAGCATTATAATCAATTGGCCATTTCACCCCTTCCCCATAGGTTCCAGTCAAACAAGTGAAAAATATTTTGATCTATAGCATACCCCTGCATCTCATGACTATAAAATCCCATCAACTGCAAAACAGTAACACAAAATTTGTGGGGCCAGTCATTCAAAGCAGATAGAAGGCACAACCCAGGGGTTCTTGCTGACTGACACTTCTCTGCAAAGCATCCTGGGAATCGTAGTTTTGTTAGCTAACACTCTGCTTGTTCCCTTTACTATCAGGAGCTCTTGGTTGGATCTTAAGCTATAGGATGCTGTACTAGGAACAGGAAGTCTTGAAGATCCCTGTTATTCTAAGTGTGGTCCTCTGGTCTGCAGGGTTTCGCCTGTGATTGTCGAAATACTGAACCTCGGGCCCCAGTCAGCCCAGACTTCCTATTGAGTCTGGATTTTACTAAGATCTTCCCGAGGTCACTGCAGACCAGAAGAGAGGATGTTGTGGCATTTCTTTTGGGACACACTTGGTATTAACAGTAGGATGCCTCTCCCTTAAGTTTGAGTGACTTCTGATGAGGTCACACTCCCAGACTTCTCCCCAAACCCAGCTTCTCAGAATCTCCCTGAGATGCCAGCTTCACTTCACGTGGTACTCTGCTTTCCCTACCAACTATTCTTGGTCCCAAAATTTAGAGAATTCAAATCTTTTGATAAACTAATTTTCAAATGGTCCTTCCAGTGGAAACCTATATCAGTTGGGAATCTTAATTTGAGGTTGCTGCATACAAAATCATTTAGCTTTTCTGCGCCTCAGAACCTGTGTTTCTAATCCAAAAATAATAATGTTATTAATAAGTACTAGGAACATGAAGACAAAGTTCTGTAAAAGGGAGCTACCACCTCCTCTGGACAAATCAATACAATGACAAACTAAACAAAGCGTCTCACAGCATAGAGTAAACAAAGCGTCTCACACCATAGAGTAGACAAAGCGTCTCACACCATAGAGTAGACAAAGTGTCTCACACCATAGAGTAGACAAAGCGTCTCACAGCATAGAGTAGACAAAGCGTCTCACAGCATAGAGTAGCCTATGCTGGAGGAAGGCACTGCTGCTCCTGCTCTTTCAGAAAGTGAGCTTCTCTGCAGCCCAGTTCACTGGGCTTCCCAAGGTGTAGTCCCTGTCTGCTCCATTGAAGCCTCATTGCCACAGGCAGAAAGGGATTAAGGTCCAGATGGGCCTACCTTAGCGATGGCTGTCACCCAGCTGGAAGGGATTGGGAAGTATGGTCTTTATCCAGATGTCTCACTCCAATGCATGATTATGAAATCAGATTGGGCACTTGGGTGGATGCCAGCAGTCCCCACTACATTCACCTATCCTAGGAGCTAAAGGGATTATGGAAAAATTATTTAGCCTCAAACAAACAGACATTGACTACTCAAGATAGCTATTATCATTATCATCTTATTATTGGGCTTCTAGTTACTAAAACATCTAACCTGCATCAAGGTTGTTCAAAACCTCAACTCATAGAATACAAAGCAATTGAATTTTAGCCCAGTTTGCTAAAGAGATGTATGGATAGCTCAAGTCAAATCACAGCCTGAGGTTCATATGATCTTACCAGCAACAGATCTGATGTCTAGAAAGTGTAATAAATGACGCTCCCAACTATACCATGTCTACTCTTGGTACCTGCATGGGCGTCATCATCCACCAATGGAGGAGACCTTTTCAGAGAAAGGTCTGAGGGATTCTGCTGCCACAGTGAACTACAGGAATTTTGCACAGAATCAGGCCCACCTGAATCTTCCCTACAGATGTGGCAGTGCAGGCTGTGGCTTCAGGCTGCTTGGAGTGAACAAGGCAGCTTGGTACCCTAAGCAACCAAGGGGTAACTGCACTAGCTTCTCCTGGGGTGCAGGTGTGTCGCACCACAAACACTTCCTGTGGGTGTTTGCTGCTTACTAGCATGTGACCAAGAACTGGAGGGAATCACAGTGGAAGGAAATTCTGTGTGGTTGCATCAGCTTCTGGTTTCAGAGACACGGACTAAACCTGTACCTTCAGCCAGCACTTGGCCACAGGGCCATCCTAAGAAATATGACTCATCCAATACCATTTTTACCCTTACTGGAAAAATTATTCCTTCCATATCAAGAAGCAAAATGCTTTGTGGAATACACATCCAAGCTACTGGTTACTTGACCTCTGAAAGCACTATCTCTCTCAGGCACATCCTCAGCCCTTTCAATAAACTGTAATGTCTCTAAATAAGAAGATGAGTTGGTTCAAGTCTAGAAAAATGAACACAAAATAGAAATAAAATGTGGGTCCTGTAAGGAATTCATTAGGAAGACCTCGGGGTACTTACAAACATTATACCTTATCTACCTTCTTTCATAACATCTCTTCTATCCAGACACACTTGTCTTGGACCATTCTCCAATGCCTTATTGCTCCACATGGAGATCAACAGCTCTACCAGAGTCTCCAGTGACTCTGGATGAATCCCATGTACTAGTGCCACCTCCTCTCACCCTGCCCTTGGCTGCTGGGTGGCTGTTTATTTGATTGTTTGGTTTTATATTTGTTTTTCCTTTGTTTTGAGACAGGGCTTCTTGAAGCCCCGGCTGGTCCCAAGCTTGCTCTGTAGCCAAAAATGACCTTGAGCTTCCATTCCCTGCTCCCAAGTGCTGTCACTGTAGGTGTGTGCCAGCCGTCCTGGTTTGATGCCGAGCTAGCGAGTGAAGCTAGGGCTTTGCATGTGCTAGATAAGCAATCTTCTAAAGAAGATATGTCCCAGTCCAGATGCTGAGCTTTGTCCCACCATTTTGTACAACCCTACAGCGTGACTGCTTCTAACAGCTATCTTAATACTTCTTCGCAGCCTTCCGTTCTGGTCGAGTCCTGGCCTCCTGCTCCAAGTCCCTCAGGACTGGGTCCTTGTGTCCCTGAGTCCATTCAGAGATTTGCCTGATCACCAGTCCTGTGACTTCCTGCTGCTTGGTGACAGATTCCCTGGGCCACCTGCCGCCTGCCTGCCCACCTGCCTGCCTGCATCTGTACCTATGTCTGCTGCCAGACAGCCATCCTCCCTACGGAGGGGTAAGAACAGATGGAATGCTCTTAACAAAGCAGTGTAACGAGAGAAAACGCCAGCTAAACTGCTAGAAAAAAAATGAGGGTTAAACTCCTTCATTAGGAAAAGGAAGTTGCTTTAGATGAAGGCCAAGGACATGGCTGCCTTACGCAGACTAGACCACAGTTGTTCACAGGCTTGGCCGAGCACAGGGGTCAAATACTGCATTCTGGAGCTAAACTGGCTAAGCAGCCCAGCGCCCACCTTCACTAACAAGTAAGGGGACAGAATGCTGTCTCAGCCAGGTTCGGAGTCCCATCTACAGAACTGTGGCCTGCCAGTATTCTTACTGAAGGACACCACACAAAGCCTCTTCCAGTGGTTCCTTAAGTATAGGTCTGGATACAGAGCAAATGATCAGTTCTCAGATGCATCACTTCTAGGGTATATACAGGGTAGATTTTGTTAGGGGCAAGAGGGAAAGGAATATTGTATGTGGAGAAGCAAAACCACAGCAGGATGAGTCACCAACTTGTAAAAGATCAATACATTAAAAATAAATAAATACGTGGAAGTGACAGGAACTAACGAGGTGGGAACTAGACCTAATATCTGTGGATGGTGGAGAAAGAAGATCATAATGGCACCCTGGGAGATGGAACACTAAGGCTGGGGAATGAGTCATAGCAGTGGCGCTGGGATGATTCAGCAGTGTTGCTGGGTCTCTGTGGCAGGTTCTGAGGAGCTGAGACAGGAAGGGATGTTAGTCTCCACTAGCAAAACAAGAGAGGTGCAGTCCGCAGTCAATAATGCTCTCTGCTGACTCCAGAGTAACTCATATTCCACTAGAGTGGATGTCAGTAGCCTCAGACTGACTGCCTCAACGGTGCTGACAGTCATGCACACTATCAGTAGAGCTCATTCCAAAGGTGCTCTCAAAAGACCGCACTAGAGTTCTCAAACTGTAAGTCTGGGCCAGTTAGAGACCTTAGTCTCAGTTGTCAAGGGACACTGTCAACATCACTACATCAGGGTGGTGAGAGTCATCAGAGAACTCCAAGCCCATGTGGGTCTCCACAGGTAACATGGCTGCCCATCTGTGGTAAGTCCAGCCACAGACCTGAAGGCTCCCATCAGGATAAAGTGCCTCAGCTCAGGCTCTCTTCTACCACATGTTTGCTTAGCCGAGTACAAGCAGTGAGTGGACAAAAATGCCATAATGAAACCCATCGTCTTGTACAACAAATATGCAGTAAATTATTGATTGGTGAAAGAGGAAGTCAGTGTCACTGGGTCCTGGTCCTACTTCCATCACAGAGGGATTTGTAAACTGAGGCACAGAATGCTCTGTCCCCAGCCTGTGGCTCCACACACTTGCCCTTCCCATATCACAATACAATGCAAGGATTGTAGGAAGTAACAAAGGACAACATTAAAAACTTCTCTGGGCTGGGGAAATAGCTCAGTCAGTCAAGTGCTCACCATGTAAGCCCCGATCTGAGTTCCCTCCTTCAGAACTCATGGGAAGAAGCTGGGCTTGGCAGCTCTTCCATCTCTACCCTTGGCTACTTGAATAAGCTCTCTTTCACAAGACACATCTCAGTTATCGGTGTGTTGCTCACTAGCAATCTTTACCCATTTCTCCCTACCCTCTGCCTCTGGCAACCACTAATCTATTGTCTGTTTCTATGGACTTCACTGCTCTGAATATTTAATACAATAAAATCATAGAATATGTAGTCATTTTTTCCACCTCAGCATGCTCTTCTCAAGGTTTATCAAAGATATAGTAGTTTGCATCAATATTCATTTTGTTTTATGGTCAAACCATATCCCATGTTATTACATGAATGGTTTAGCTGCTCATCAGATGATACATATCTGTATCCTTTCAACCTTTTGGCCATGTGAATATTATTGCTGCTGACATTTATGTTTACAATGTCGTGTTTGTATTTCACCTGCAGATAGGCTGTCTTGGTCACTGCTCTATTTGTGAACAGATATCATGCCCAAGTTAACTCTTATAAAAGGAAGCATTAAATTGGAAGGGGGACTTCCTTACTCCATCAGAGACTTAGCCATTATCATCATGGTGGGGAGAATGGAAGCATACTGACAGAATCTGAGACCTTTACATTCTGATCTGCAGGCAGAGAGAGAAAGACACTGGGGCTGATGCTGGCTTTCAAAACCTCAAAGCACGTCTCAAGTGACATACTTCCTTCAACAAGGTCACACCTCTTAATCCTTTCAAACAGTTCCATTCCCTGGGAGCTAAGCATTCAAATGCATCAGCCTATGGGGGTCATTCTCGTTCAGACAATCACATATACTTACCAGTAGACGTGAGGACCACATGGTAATTACACATCTAATAGCTTAAAGAAGTGCTAAGATGCTTTCCATCCCAACTGTAGCAGCTTAGAGTTCTGCTACCAGGGATAGTTGAGGGCTCCAATTTCTTCTCAACATTGCTATACTTTTGATCCTAGCTACCCTAAAGGATGTGATGTGATATCTCATTGTGGGTTTAATTTGAATTTCCCTAATTATTCAGCATCTTTTAAAGAGCTACGTTGTTATTTGATTAACATTAACAAAATAATTTATTAATATGAATTAAACATTAATATTTATTTTCAGTGAATGAAACATGAAAGATGCCAGTCTCATTTGCACACAGAAGAGTTCTCCAGGGGTTGGAGAACGGCTCAGTCAGTGTGGTGCTTGCCATGCAACCATGCAGACCTGCACTGGATACCTAGAATTCATAGGGAAAAAAATAATAACACTGATCACAGTGGCTTACACTTACAATCCCAATGCCAGGAATGCAGCTACAGGCAGATCCCTGGGACTCACTGACCAGCCAGCTTGATGAGTTCTAGGGCACTGAGAAAGCCTGTCTCCAGAAACAGGGTAGAGAACTCCTGAGGAATGATACAGACGTTGATCTCTGGCCTCTACATACAAATGCACACACATCTACACACACCAGAATAATATTCCAGTGCTCTGAAATACTCCAGTGTTTGAAAATGACAACATAAAAGCTAAGGTAACTGTCTACTTAGAAATTTAGTGTTGGGGCTGGAGAGATGGTTCAGTGGATAAAGCTCTTACCTGGCAAACACAAGGCGCTGGGGTTTGGATCCATAGGAGCTTTGTCAAGTTGGGTGCCTACTACTGTGTGTCTGTGATTCTGAAGCACCTATGGTGAAGACAGGGATCCCAGAAGCCCCCAGGCCAGCTAACCTTGTGCGTGAGCAGCAGACAAGACACCCCACCTTAAACAAGATGAAAGACAAGGACCAAGACCCCAAGTTGTTCTCTGATCCCTCCACCTGGCATTCATATACCACATATCACACACACACAAACACATGTGCCAAAAAGATAAGAAGTGTAGCTGTAAATTTAGAAACTAAATTCAATACAATTTAACAGAGCCCTATTTATTTCTGGACTCTGGTGTCTGTAAGATTGTAAAGATTCTATAGATTGTTTGGCCTTAAAATGGTATCTCTTTTTAACTGGCAACGTTAGCATAATTCACTGAGTCAGACATAAGACTGTTTCCAGTTGACTCACAGACTGCCCCTCAATGGACTACATCTAAGAATCCTGGAGTGTTTTTCCTATGGTGTCATTAACTCCTCTTTTTTTCATTGACTCAACATCTTACTATAGTTTCTTTGGTCATATAACACTTTCTCAAATAAACGACCATTTTTAAAATTATTTTTTCTTTATGTATGTGTGTGTCTGTGTGAGCCTCCTGCAGTGGCAGAAGAGGGCACCAGATTCCTGGGAACTGGATTATAGGACATTGTGAGCCACCCAACCCTGGTGCTGGAAACTGAACTCAGGTCCTCTAGAAGAGCAGCACAGTTAAGCTCTGAGCCATCTCTCCAGCTCCATCCACAGCCATCTTAACAGCATCAAGAAGGGATAGAAAGAGGGGGTGAGGACATCTTTGCTATGTGACTGATGGCAGCATTTTTCCTGAGCTGAGGACTGACACATCCTTAATCTCTGTAGTGCTGTGGGTGAGGAAGGATTCCAAGTTTTTTGCACATCAGAAGTTTTGATTCAAAATCAATTAGTGCCAAACCAAAAAGAGACTCATTCATTCATTCATTATACAAATAAAAATCAAGAATGAACCATTTTCTAGGTATAGGTGTGGGACAGAGGTCATAGCAATGACTGTGACCTTCAATGCTTTGCCTGTGAGGAACACACATTCTAATGCAATGTTGCTGCACACCAGCCTTTCTCGCCCATCCTTTGAGGACAAAATGTCTGGCTCTACAGCAGCCATTTTGCCCCTCTGGGGACAAAAGCAGGCACACTGTAGATGACAGAGCTTCAAAACAGAAAGAAATGCGTTTAAATGAGTGTGATGGCTCAAGGCCCCCAAGCAGCTCCCATGCAGTGGCCAGGGCTTTTCTATTTCTAATTCTCAGAGCTTACTTTCGGAGCATTAACGTCCACAGAGGAAAAACCACTGAAAAAAAATAAAAATAATAAAAACCAAACTCACTGTGACTGTGCAGATCATGGCCCCAATTGCTGGCTGACACACTTCTGAGGAGACGGTGTGTAGAAGGCAAATTTCTCTAGCTGGCATCTCCACACATAACCTTGACTGGAAATACTCAACTTCCAGACAGTACCTGACCCTTGGGGTCAGTTCCCACAACTCCGCTTTCCTGTCCTACAGGCTTAGCTTCCTAAAACCCAAGTTTCCAAGTACTTCTGACTTGGTCTCTAAGTGCTCTGGGGACAGAAACTGAGCAAGACAGTGGGGATCTTTAATCTGACACTGGTTTTCTGTTGGTTATAGGTGGGAGAAAAAGTTTTTAAAAATGAAGCTTCAAGGACCTACCACAACCAGAAAAATCCTAAAACCTACAGACCCAATTAGGTTCATTCTCAAGCCCCCTGGCTATTTGCCTCTGTGGCATTTGTCTCAGTTGGCCGCTTGTTAGTGTTTGTGTCTGACCTGTGAAGTAAGCCACCTGAAGTAATTGGATCACTGCTGTATACTCCACGGAATGAAGAATATGTACTTTCGTTCATTGGGTGACCCTGGTAGTTATATGGAAAACTGACTTGTTCAGCTCAGGGCATACCCTTACCATTAAGAACAGAGTTGTGACATTATAAAACAAGCTGATTTCCTACACGTTACCCTGTGGCTTGTGATCGTTTATTTGACACCTGGGATCTGCATAGAATGGGCTATTCTAGCGACAGATGCACTAGACTATTTCAAAGCACCAGTGCCTTGGTCTGTCTCTGGGTTAAGCTCTGTCTTTTGAATAAACTGCCATCTTTGCATAATCCCTCCAACTGAGGAGCCAGCCTCCAGCCACTTTAAGGCTCTTGCCTGGAAAGATGGTTGAGCCAGTCAAGAACTGGTGTGGAAGCATGAGGAACTGAGTTCTTATCCCCGGCACCAAAATAAGAAGTTGGGTATAGCAGTGTGCATTTGCAACCTCAGATCTTGAAATAGAAGATGCCCCAAGGCTCGAGGCTATCCCATCGGGTTGCAAGCTCAAAAGTGAGCCCTTGTCTCAGAAAAGTTAGAGCTATTGAGAAAAGACACACACTGTTGACCTCTTGCCTCCACATATACTCAAACACACACATACACATGTACACACACTTACAAATATACAATTTTTAAAAAGATCTCTGTGTTGAAGCAAACATGGCTCTTACCTCAAATGGTATGATATATTAATAACTATTTCAGGGCTATACATGAGCAACTATGGCCTGGGAACATGGGTTCAGGAGGCTGGGAATAATTTGTCCTATTGTAGAAATGGTTACATAAACTTTTATAGTCACAGAGCAAATGAAAGTCATAAATCAAGCCATTTTTAAGTACTTTACTTGGAACAGCAGGTAGGCAGGTCATAGCAAGGTGGGAAAAAAGACTGCTGTTTGTGTTAGATGTTTTGATGGCATACATAGCTTTGGGACTGGTGGGAACAGTGTCTGCTGAATTAACATGTTTCAAAAGTTTTATCCTTATGAAAGAATGTTAGGTCAGACCAGAGGTTGTTGACTGAGGTTTCTATCCCACCAGGTCCCACAGCTGTTTAGTCCCAAATAAACACACAGAGGCCTACATTAATTATAAACTGATTGGCCTATTAGCTCAGGCTTCTTATTAACTCTTATAACTTATAATTCTTGTCTGTGTTAGCCATGTGGCTTGGTATCTTTTTCAGTGAGGCAGTCACATCTTGCTTCTTCTCTGTGTCTGGATGATGACTACAGACTGACTCTTCCTCTTCCCAGCATTCTCTTGTTCTCGTTACCCTGCCTCTACTTCCTACCTGGCTACTGGCCAATCAGCATTTTATTAAAATAGAATTGACAGGGTACAGACCATAATCCCACAGCCCTTCTCCCTAACTTTTTTTTAACAAGAACTCTGAATTGAACCTCTTTTGTTTAGCTTTTCTACTGACCATTATCCATAACCACTTGTAACCAAGATTCTAAACAAAGGCAAACATCCATTATCCAATTTTTTGGGAATGTGGGCATAGTTTTCCAAGATATTACCTGCTGAATAGGGCACTGATAATCTTATGGGGACCTAAAGAAAAATTAGAATTATGATCAAGTCCTGACTGGATTATCCTGTGAGGCTTGATCATCTAAGGCAGCAGTCTTTGAACTGTTCTGGTTGTAGAACTCAGACATCTGGGTTATTCCTCCTATTAGAGATTTCTCAGGGAGTCTTCCTTGGTCAAACCTGATTTTTCTTAATGCAGAATGAAGCCACAGTCCCTCATTTCCTGGGGAAACAAAAGCAAAACCTCTTCTCCAAAGTAACATATCTTTTGACTTAAATTTTAAAGTCAAAGCATTTTCAAATATATATGATTAATCCAGCAGCATTTATAATCAAATGTCTTTTAGCAGCTTTTGCTCCTTCCTCAGTCATCAAACAATTTAAAGACAACATGATAACATACAGTATCCAGACTCTCTGTGTATTTTTCATCTTTATGTGGCTTTATTTTAACCTCCATTTCTTTTATTTTTATTTTTAATTTTGGCTTTTTGAGACAGGGTTTCTCTTTGTATCTTTGGCTGTCCTGGGATTCACTCTGTAGACCAGGTTGTCCTTGAATGCACAGAGATCCTCCTGCCACTGCCTCCCAAGTGTTGGGATTAAAGGTGTGTGCCACTACACCTTGAACTCACAGATATCTGCCTGTTTCTGCTTCCCAAGTGTTGGGATTAAAGGTGTATGTCAACACACCCAACTACTTTTTTTTTCTTTTTTCTTTTAAGAACTTGATCTTTTTTTTTCTCCCAAGTTTACATATATTTTTAAACACACAGTAAACCATGTAGAGGTTTTCTTCATCTCTGAATCTACCTTTACTGTATACCTCTCTTTTTCTGACCACATAAGTCTTTAATTTGCTAAGCAATGTGGCTAGGATTAAAGCCATGGCTTTGATGACTGGATCCAGTCCATTCCTTAGCTTTTTTTCTGAGAGTCTAGCCTCATGGCAGAGGTACTGGCCAAAGCCATGTTTATTGCTACAACTCTATGGCATTTCCAGGTCACTGTCACCACCAAGAAGTATGCAGTCAGCTTTTCATCAACACCATTTAAGTGTTTCGTGGCAGGACCTCTTGAAAGAGATGCAAGGTTTTGCAGCTAAAGCTGAGTCAGGAAGCCTCTCTTAAATGAGAGCACTTGCCTCTAGCAAGCAGAGCCTACCAGAGAAAGTGCTGCTATTAAGAAGCCATGCTAACTCTATTCTTTTCTATCTAGAATAACTTCCCAAGCTCTCTCAGGTGTTTTAGTGGATTTGGTCAGCCCCACATTGGGCACCATTTGTTGACTGAGGTTTCTATCCCACCAGGTCCCATAGCTGTTTAGTCCCAAATAAACACACAGAGGCCTACATTAATTATAAACTGATTGGCCTATTAGCTCAGACTTCTTATTAACTCTTACAACTTATATTAGCCCATAATTCTTGTCTGTGTTAGCCACGTGGCTTGGTATCTTTTTCAGCGAGGCAGTCACATCTTGCTTCTTCTCTGTGTCTGGCTTCCTCTGTGTCTGGGTGATGACTGCAGAGTGACTCTTCCTCTTCCGAGCAGTCTCCTGCTCTCATTTCCCCACCTCTATTTCCTGCCTGGTCATCCCGCCTATACTTCTTCCCTGGCTACTGGTCTATCAGTGTTTTATTAAAATAGAATTGACAGGGTACAGGCCATTGTCCTACAGCAAGAGGTAGACAATAAATGTGACCAAAGAAAAAAGAGAGAGACCATGACATTGGCTTGTAATCCATAACCTTCTATCATCTCAGAGTTCTAACCAATCAGCCCTGTAGAATCTCCTTCCACATGGGTGTGGCTTTCTTCTGGAAGATTTAGTTCACACTGGAGTTGGGAGGTGATGCCTCCAGTCACCCCTATGCTCATGAGTTGGGAGATGACGCCTCCAGTCACTTCCGATGCTCAGAATTTCTCAGTTTCTAAAATTAAAAAAAAAAAGGACAGTGTTCAGACACTGAGAAAGCAGCACCCATGGCACAGCATTCAGGAATGTATCTTCCTGTGCTCATCAAAGAAAGGCTTAACGTGTAGGATGTGCTCAACACCTGGATTTGGATCAGTAATTACTGCATAGATAATGGCAACACATCTTGCCATGGAAAATCTTTAGTAAACACGAGCAGGTCTTTCTCACAGACTTGGATACAGTTACACATAATATTGTATATATTTGTTTTCTTTTCTAAGTTTTAATCTTCCGTTGAACACAGTTTAGCACATCTTATTTTCCAAAGAAGCTATCCCTAAAATCCAGGTGACAAAAATTTAAATTTAAACCTATATAGAGAGCCAAATACATACTTGGATTTAACTAGCCATAGAAAAACTATTCAGAAAGAGAAAAAACATTGCATCAGTACTGGATAGGTATGCTGCTTTTCCTTGCTACTAGTTCCTAAACAATGCAAGATAATACTATTTCTATATCATTTACATTGTATGAGATATTATAATTATCTAAAGATGACATGAAGTACCCAGGAGGATATAAACCAATTATAAGTTACTGTTGTCATTTTAGCTTATGGATTTGAATAAGTTGTGATTTTGGTTTTGGGCAAGAGCCTGAAGCCAACCCTCTTTAGATACCATGGGATAAGTGACAACTGCACATAACACCTGTGTGGCCTCTTCTGTCCAGGGACAGAGCAGAGATGCTTCATGGTGAAGTAGACTTGGTTAATCTCAGAATCCATTCATCACTTCCAGCACCTTAAGAAGTCCCAGCAGGGTACTAAAAAGAATGCTTATATAATTTTGCAAAAATAAATTATTTATGTACTGTTCTTATCTATCAACTGTCCCTGCCCTCTAAAATCATAAGTACTAACCAAAGAGGACCTAGAAAACCCTGATAGTGATCTTTTTCATTATTTGATTTTTAGTTTATTCCTTGAAAATTTCACAAATCCATATGTGGTGGTTTGAATAGGAATGGCCCCCATAGACTCATGTGTTTGAATGTTTGGCTGGCCCATAGGGAGTGGCACTATTAGGAAATGTATTCTTGTTGGAGTAGGCGTGGCCTTGTTGGGGAAGTAGGTTACTGTGGGGGCAGGCTTTGAGGTTTCATATGCTCAAACTACACCCAGTGTGGCACACAGTCTCTTTCTGCTGCCTTTTGATCAAGATATAGAACTCTCCACTCATTCTCCAGCACCATGTCTGCCTGTGTGTCCCACGCTGATGAAAATGGACTAAACCTCTGAATATAAGCGAGCCCCAATGAAGTGTTTTCCTTTACAAAAGTTGTCGTGGTCATGGTGTTTCTTCACAGCAATGAAACCCTAACTAAGACAACACACAGAGTAGGTTGGCCATATCCACCTCCACTTCTTGTGACTTCATGGACCTGTCCTCCAATATCTCCTTTGCAACTTCATATCCTTTAATTATTTTATTTTAATGTCTCTTATATAGTTACTTCTGTCCTTATGCCCACGGGGTCATCCACGGGGGCATGGTCTACCTGTGGACACCCTACCTCCTTCTCTGCGTAGTCATCAAGTACCAACACCATCTCAGTGTGTGTAGGGGGGCCTATGGAGCCTCTCTCCTTTCTGGAATTTTTTTAATTAAGTAATAACCTTGTTACATGATTTTTAAACAAGATTTAAATTTAGGATTTATGTAACAAATTCCAAACGTGTTTGAGCATTAGTGTTTAAATCTTTCTTCAAAGAATTTTCCCTTAACAGGTAACATGGAGCTTCTAGGGCTTTTTGGAGGGTATTTGATTAATTTATTCATTTTATATCTCAACCACAGTTTCCCCTTCTTCATCTCCTCCCATTCTCTCCCCCTACCTCTACCCTCTCCTCAATCTACTTCTCCTCTGTTTCTGTTCAGGAAGGATCAGGTCTCCTCCCATGGTTTATCAAGTTGCTATAAGACTAAGCTCCTCCCCCTGTATTTAGGCTGGGCAGGGTAATCCAGTGTGAAGAATAGGTTCCCAAGAGCCAGTCAAAGCATTAGGGGCATCCCCTGATCCCACTGTTAGGAGTCCCACAAATAGACTAAGCTACACAACTGTATATGTAGAGGGCCTAGGTCGGTCCATGCAGGCTTCCTGGTTGTTGGTTCAGACTCTGTGCGTTCCTATGAGTCAAGTTAGTTGTCTCTGTGTACTTTCTTGTGATGTCCTCGACCTCGCTGGCTCCTATAATCCTTCCTCTCTCTCTTAAGCAAGATTTCCTGAGCTTGACCCAATGTTTGACTGTGGGTCTCTGTATCTGTTTCCATCAGTTACCAGATGAAGACTCTCTTATGACAATTGGGGTAGTCACCAATCTGATCACATGAGATGGCCAGTTCAGGCTACGTATCTACTATTGTTAGGAGTCTCAGCTGGGATCATCCTTGTAGATTTGTAGGAGTTTCCCTTGCATCCAGTTTCTGCCTGACTCTGAAATGCCTTCCTTGCCAGTCTTCTTTCAGTACTCACCCCATCCATCCACCTCCCAACCTGATTCCTCAAGTTCCCATGCCTACCTGCCCCTAGTCCACCCAGGAAATATCTTCTATTTCCCCAGGGAGAGTCATGTACTCCCTCGGGCCCTCCTTGTTATCTAACCTCTTTGGGTTTGTGAATTGTAGCATAGTTATTCTTTACTTTACAGCTAATATCCACTCATGAGTGAGTACATACCATGCAAGTCTTTCTATGTCTGAATTACTTTACCCAGGATGATTTTTTTTCTAGTTCCACCCCTTTGCCTTCAAATTCATTATTTCACTGTTTTTAAAAAGTGAGAAATACTCCATTGTGTAAGTGTACCACATATTTTTTAATGCTTTCTTTGGTTGAAGAACATCTAGGTTGTTTCCAGGTTCTGGCTATTACAAATAAAGCTGCTATGAACATAGTTGAGCAGGTGTCCTTGTACTACGGTTGAGCATCCTTTGGGTAAATGCCCAAGATTGGTATATTGGTCTTGAGGTAGGTTGATTTCCAGTTTTCTGAGAAATGGCCATACTGATTTCCAAAGTGGATGTACTTTGCACTCCCACCAGCAATGGAGAAGAATTCATCTTGCTCCATATCCTCTCCAGCATAAGCTGTCACTTGTGGTTTTGATTTTAGCCATTCTGACAGGTGTAAGATGGAATCTTGGGGTCGTTTTGGCTTGCATTTCTGATGACTAAATACAGTGAATATTCCTTTAAGTGTTTCTCTACCATTTGGGATTCTTCTGTTGAGAATTTTGTGTTCAGATCTGTGCTGCATTTTTAAATTGAATTATTTTGGTTTCTCATGTCTAGTTACTTGAGTTTTTATACATTTAGGAGATCAGCCCTTTGTCAGATGTGGGGTTGGTGAAGATCTTTTCCCATTCTCTAGGCTGCTGTTTTGCCTATTGATGGAATTATTTGCCTTACAGAAGTTTTTCAGTTTCATGAGGTTCCATTTATTAATTGCCAGTCTTAGCGTCTATGCTACTGGTGTTCTGTTCAGGAAGTTTTCTCCCGTATTGATGTGTTCAAGGCTCTTCTCTACTTTCTCTTCTGTCAGGTTCAGGTCAGTATCTCTAGTTTTATCTTGAAGTCTTCAATCTACTTGGATTTGAGTTTTGTGTAGGGGGATAGATAGGGATCTGTTTGCATTATGCCTCCACTTTTTGTTGAAGATGGTTTCTTTTCTCCATTTTATAGTTTTGGCTTCTTTGTAAAAACTCAGGCATCCATAGGTGTATGGATTTATGTCTAGGTCTTCAATTCAACTCCATTGATCAATGTGTCTGTTTTTATGCCAGTACCATGTTGTTGTTATCACTATAGCTCTGCAGTAGAGCTTGAGCTCAGAGATGGTGATGCCTCTGGCAGGTCCTTTATTGTACAGAATTGTTTCAGCTATCCTGGGGTTTTTTATTTTCCCTTGTGAGTCTGTGTATTGTTCCTTCAAGGTCTGTAAAAAATTGTGTTGGAATTTTGATGGGAATTGCATTGAATCTGTAAGATGGTCATTTTGCTATGTTAATCCTATCAATCCATGAGCATGAGAGATCTTTCCACCTTCTAATATCTGAAATTTATTTCTTCAAATACTTGAAGCTTTTATCAAAAAGTTCTTTCACTTGCTTGGTTAGAGTTACACTAAAATCTTTTCTTTTGTTTGTGGCTATTATGAAGGCTGTGGTTTCCTTGATCTCTTTCTCATCCCTTTTTATTTGTATATAAGAGGGCTTTATTTTTTTTAGCTAATCTTCTATCCAGCCTCTTTGCTGAAGGTATTTGTCAACTGTAGGAGTTCCCTGATCGGATTTTTGGGGTCACTTAAGTATGTTATCATGTCATTTGCAAATAGCAATTCGTTGACTTCTTCTTTTCCAGTTTGTAGCCCTCTGATCTCCTTTTGTTGTCTTATTGCTCTAGCTAGTTTGAGTACTATATTGAACACATGAAGAGAGTGGATAGTCTTGTCTTGTTTCCGATTTTAGTAAAATTGCTTTGAGTTTCTCTCCATTAGATTTGATGTTGGCTGTCGGCTTGCTGTATATTGCCTTTATTATGTTTAGGTATGTTCCTTGTATCCCTGATCTCTCCAAGACCTTTATCATGAAGAGGCATTGGATTTTGATGAAGACTTTTCAGCATCTAATGAGATGATTATGTCGGGATTTTTCTCTCATTGTGTTTATATGGTGGATTACATGAACAGATTTTCATATGTTGAATCATCCCTGTATCTCTGGGATGACACCTACTTGATCATGGTGGATGATCTCTTTGATGGGTTCTTGGATTCTGTTTGCCAGTATTTTATTATCTATGCATCAGTGTTCAGGAGGGAAATTGATTTGCAATTCTTTTTGTTGACTCTTTGTATGGTTTTGGTATTGGGGTAACTGCAGCCTCATAAAAAGAATTTGGCAGCGTTCCTTGTGTTTCTATTTTGTGAAATAATTTGAGGAATACTGGTATTGGCTCTTCTTTGGAAGTCTCATAAGAATTCTGCACTGAAACCTTCTGGCCATGGACTTTTCTTAGTTGGAAGACTTTGGTCTTGGTTTAATTTTGTTGTGTAGTAACTTTTGTGATGATATTTTGCTTGTGCTTCAAAAAACAAAGCTTGCCTGAAGATCAGAGATGCTGGGCAGCCAGCCACTAGCTCTTACCTCTACAAATTCCTCAGACCAAATGGTGTATCCTGTCTCTACAGGTCCTCAGACTGAATGCCTTTCCTCTGAAATCTCAGACTGAATCCTGAGCTCCTGTCTCCTCCCACCTTTTATTTCTCTTTCTGCCCAGCCATATCACTTTCCACCTCCGCCTCCCTAGTTTTGGGATTAAAGGTGTGAGCCACCACCACTTGCTCTGTTTTTTTTTTTTAGACTGATTCAGTCTTGTGTAGCCTAAGGTGGACTTGAACTCAAAGAGATCCATCTGCCTCTGTCTCCCAACGGTGGGGATTAAAGGTATGTAACACCACTGCCTAGCCTCTAAAGCTGATTACTGTGGCTGCCTCTGCACTCTGGTCTTCAGACAAGCTTCATTTGTTAAAGCACAAACAAATTATCATCACAATCTATCAATAAATATGTCTGTTTCTTTTAGATTTTCCAATTTTGTGGAGTACAGGTTTCTGAAGCATTACCTCATGATTGGATTTCCTCAGTGTCCATTGTTATGTCCTCCTTTTCATTTCTGATTTTGTTAATTTGGATATTCTCTCTTTCTGACTTTTGGTTAGTTTGGATAAGGGTTTGTCTTTCTTGTAAATTTCCTCAAAGAACTAACTCTTTGTTACATTGATTCTTTGTATTGTTCTCTTTGTTTCTATTTTATTGTTTTCAGCCCCACTTTGATTATTTCCTGTCATCTCCTCTTTTTTGGTGTATTTGCTTCTTTTTGTTCTAGAGTTTTCAGATATGCTGTTAAGTCATTAGTGTGAAAGGTCTCCAAATTCTTCATGAAGACACTTAGTGCTATGAACTTTCCTCTTGGCACCACTTTCATTGTGTCCCATAAGTTTGGGTGCGCTGTGTATTCATTTTCATTGAATTCCAGGAAGTCTTTAACTTCTTTCTTTATTTCTTCCTTAATGTAGTGATAACTCAGTAGGGAGTTGTTCAGCTTCCCATGCATTTGTAGGCTTTTTGTGGTTTGTGTTATTGTTAAAATCCAGCTTTAACCCATGACGGTCTGTTAAGACATCGGGGGTTATTCCTCTCTTTTTAAATCTGTTGAGACTAGCTTTGTGATGGAGAATGTGGTCAGTTTAGGAGAAGGTTCTATGAGGTGCTGAGAAGAAGGAATATTCTTTTGTGTTTGGGTAAAATGTTCTGTCGCTATCTGTTAGGTCTAATTGAGTAATAATATCTGTTGGTTTTGTTATTTCTCTGTTTAGTTTCTCTCTGAATGACCTGTTTATTGGGGAAAGTGGGGTATTGAAGTCTCCTACAATTAATGTGTAAGGTTTGATATGCAATTTAAGCTTTAGTAATGGCTTTTTTTGCTTTTGTTTGTTCATTTGTTTTGTTTTGTTTTGTTTTTACAAACGAGGATGCCCTTGTATTTGGGGCATATGTGTTCAGAAGCATCTTGGTGGATTTTTCCTTTGATGAATATGAAATGTCCTTCTCCATCTCTTTTGATTAATTTTGGTTTGTTGTCTATTTTGTTAGATAGTAGGATGAATACATGAGCTTGCTTCTTTGGCCCATTTGTTTGGAAAATCTGTTTCTAACACTTTACTATGAGGTAATGTCTGTCTTTGATGTTGAGGTGTGTTTCATATATGCAGCAGAAGAATAGATCTTGTTTTCCCATCCATTTTGTTAGCCTATGTTCTTTTATTGGCAAATTGAGTCCATTGATATTGAGAGATATTAATGACCAGTGATTGTTAATCCCTGTTATTTGTTATTGTTTTTGTTGTTGGTGGTGGTGGTGGTGGTGTGTGTATGTGTTTCTCTTCTTTGGGTTTTGCTGGTATGGGATAATCTATTGCCTGTGTTTTTCATGGGTGTAGCTAACTTCTTTGGGTTGGAATTTTCCTTCTAGTACCTTCTTTTGAACTGGATTTGTGGATAGATATTGATTAAATTTGACTTTGTTTTCTCCATCTATGGTAACTGAGAGTTTTTCTGGGTATAGTAGTCTAGGCTGGCATTCATGGTCTCTTAGTTCTGTAAGAGGTCTGTCCAGACTCTTCTGGCTTTTTGAGTCTCCAGTGAGAAGTTGGGTGTAATTCTGATAGGTCTGCCTTTATATGTTACATGACCTTTTTTCTTTGTTGCAGCTTATAATATTTTTTCTTTATTCTGCATGTTTAGTGTTTTGATTATTATGTGGTGAGGAGACTGGTTTTTTTTTTTCTGGCCTAGTCTACTTGGTGTTCTGTAAGCTTCTTGTACCTAGGTATGTTCTTTTTTAGGTTAGGAAAATTTTTCTTCTAGGATTTTGTTGAATATATTTCCTGGGCCCTTAAGCAGGAAATCTTCTTCTATTCATATTATTCTTAGGTTTGATCTTTTGCTAGTATCCCAGATTTCTAAGATGCTTTGTGTTAGGAATTGTTTAGATTTTCTTTGATCAATGACTGTTTTCTTTGACCAATAACTATTTTCTTTATTGTATCTTCAAGACCCAAGATTCTTTTTTCCATTTCTTACATTCTGTTAGTGATGCTTGCATCTGTAGTTCCTATTTACTTACCCAGGTTTTCTACTTCCAGAATTCCCTGTTTGTGTTTTCTTTATTGCTTCTATTTCCATTTTCAGGAAATGGAAAAACTGTCTTTAACAGCTTTATTTGTTTTCATCAATTGTTTGTTTTTTCTTAGTTTTCTTGACATTCTTTATTGATTTTCTCCAAATTTGTTGGTTGCCTTTTCCGACATTTCTTTTAGGGATTTTTTTTTTAAAATTTCCTTTTAAAGTACCTCTATCATCTTCATAAAGTTATTTTTAAGGTCATTTTCTTGTGCTTCTGCTATGTTGGAATGTTCAGGCCTTGCTGTTGTAGGATAGCTGGGTTCTGGTGGTGACATAGTGCCCTTTCTGTACTGATTGTGTTCTTACACTACCATTTAGGCCTTTGGATTTGGGGTGATTATTGGTCTAGCAGTTGATTCCTGTTTGTCTTTGGTGGATATGTGTTTTGTTCCTTGGTTTCTGTTCCCTCTCTGGTTTTCTGGCCTAAGTGGCCAAGTGTTCTGGTGACTGATGAGTCTTCAGGTCCTGTAGGGTATTTCTGCTGGGCTTTGGGAGAGTCTTAGGTCACTTGATCTAGTCTGGCCTCTAGTAAAGTCAAATTTTCTTGGGTCTCTAGATATGGCCTGGCCTCTAGTAATGCCCGAGTCTTCACCGGAGGTACCTAGGACAAGCTTGGTTCCAGGAAGAGATGCTAGGGTTGTTCTTTTGACTGGTGTGGGCTGTACATGGGCTTATGGTATCTGTTCTTCCAAGTGGTGTGGTCTGTGTCTGGGCCTATGGAGTCAACCGGAGTTCTGTGTAAAGGTGGTTGTAGCTGGTGTGTTCTGTGCCTCAGTGGTTGGAGTCTGCTTGGGTTGGGGGCAGGGCCCAGCAGCAGCAGAGTCAGGAACAAGCTGGGATGGTATTGATTGGGGAATGGTCAGGGGCAGAATCCAGTCGGTTCACTCTCTATATTGGAATTTTTAACTGGCTTACTCTTCTGCAGGTCTTATGCAGGTAAACCATGTCTGCTGTGAATTCATGGCTGTGAGAGGATGTCATCACACTCAGAGGATGTCATTCACACCCCCAGCTCTTCCATGACCCTGATCTTGAGCTTTTCAGTGCTCACATGATTTTGTCTACTGGGAAGCTCCACCTGTGTCACTGTCCCTGCCACTGTTACTTAAATAACCAAACTCTGTGCATGTTTCCATGAGGCAAACACATCCTCTGGATCAGAACTTACTCCTCACAGACACACTTATTCCAACGATAAGAAGCTGCAGAGAGGCTCTTTCAGATGCTCAACCTAAAACCAGCCTTTGCATGAAGAATGGTTAACTGTAAAATAACCAAAGATCTAGTATACTTATTTTTAAGAATATAGAGGGCTGGGAGAGAGCAAGTCAGTAAAGGACTTATCTTACAAGCACAAAGACCTGTGTTTAGTCCCCAGAACCTAGTATGAAATGATAGGTATGAAGCACATGCCTGAAGTTGCAGCTCTGGAAAGAGATACAGGGATCCGAGAGGCTCATGGGCCAGCCAGTCTAGCATGTCAGTGAGAGTCCCTGTTTCAAATAAGGGAGATAAGAGGGTGGACAGTGCCTGAAGAAAAATACTGAGGGTATTCTCTAGCCTTCACATGCATGTGTGCACTCATTTGCAGAAGCATGTACATGCACACACACAAATGCGCATATACACATAATACATATAGAAATAATCTGCAGCTTCCCTGAGACTTGTACTGAAATAAAATCCATTACTTTTTTTGTGTATTCAGAAAACCAACAGTCACAGTCTGAGAACTATGCATCCCACAAAACACACATACACAATTCACAAATCTACTCAGATATATGAAGTCTTTAGAAAAGAATATGTTTTGACTGTGGGGGTAGATTCAGTATGAACAGAACCCCGAGGCACCTAAGAGTTTAAATAATGGTTCCTAGTCCAGGGAAGGAAAAATATTTTTCCTTGATAGCATTTTCTTATAGTCACAGCACTGAAATTACTTTTTCAGAATCCTGCCAGTGGAGACTTATCGTGTTTGCCATTGCTGTACCATAAAGATAAGGACGGAAGCAAATGCTATTCGTGAGCTGAGAGGCTGCAAATTGGTACTATCGTTCACCACACAAAGCAGTCTACTAGTCCTGATTTTTTTCTTCAAAGCCGAACAGGAGTTTTCTCCTACAACATTTTTCCTCTTCAACCACTTTAACCTTTTCTATTGTTTGAATCTTACTTGTTCACAGACCGTTCATGAGAGAGACATGGGGGACCACTGAGAGGGGGGTAGCAACTTGGGTCTAGAAGACACAGAAGACATTGCTAAATTTTCTTATGCAAATTCTAGATTCAGACAGATCAAAGACATTAAGGCATTTCAGTAAAGTTAGAATCATCCTTTTCTCAGATGTAGGCAAACCATTAGAATCTGCACAATACCCCATAAACCGTGTATCGCTGAGGTTTTTGTGACGGGCGTAACCAGATTTGGAAATGTTTTATGGAATGAAGATGTCTGATAAGTCATTTCTATCTCCAAGTTCTTGAAACTTCAGCTGAACAACAGGGCTTCACTTTTCCTGACTGCCTCACCAGTCCACCAGGTAGGGCAGCTTCTGGGTGCCTATTGCTACTTGTGCACTGGAACAATCTGTGAGCTTACTTGTCTTCAGTCCCTGTTTCCTAATCAGTCAAATGCTCCATAAAAGCAGGATCATCATATTGCCCTGCCTGCCATCATACCCCCACTTCATGCCTTGTCTGGAGGATCAGGAAGTGTTTGCCAGGCATGTGAGTGAATAGACAATAGAATACTGCATATTCCCTTCTTGTATCGGTGTTCTCCACCTTCCTAGCGCTGCTACTCTCAATACAGTTCCTCATGCTGTGGGGCCCCCAACCATAAAATTGTTTTCATTGTTACTTCATAACTGTAATTTTGCTACTGTTATGAATTTTAATGTAAATATCTGATATGCAGGATATCTGATATGTGGGTTGTGACCCACAGGTTGAGAATCACTGTTCTCAATGGTGAAAAGAGAGTGACTAATGTTTTGCTATGTATCTTAATGGACTAGGAAGTATCATGGGCTCCCAAAAACCCTTCCAGTCACCCACTGGCCTCTGGCTTCTGAGAAGGCAGGAGATGAGGCCGAGCTAGCTGGAGCTGTTAATCTTACTTTTAAATGTTACGCCCGTTGGGCTGGGAGACTGTTCAGTGGGTACGGCACTTGCTGCTTGAGCCTTTAAGTGTGAGTGAAACCTCAGAAGCCATCTGAAGGTGGAAGGGGAGAAATGAATCTGAAAGCTTTCCTCAGACCTCCACAGACTTGGACCACAGCACATGTACTCCAGTGCACATCACGTGCACATAAATCAACAATACATAAATTAACTAATTGAAGAATTATATACAATCATTGCATGGCACAAAGAAGTAAGCAAGCATGGTAGACTGTGGTATGCATCTTTTTCTTTGCTGACCCATGTGGCCCCAAGGGATGCCAGACCTCATCCAAATATTCAGAATTTCAACACCTTTCTTAGTAAGTGACCATTCTATCTACTGTTTCAAGGGGAAAGGTAAATTCATATAAAAGACCTCAGCGGACCCTGCTGTTCATATCCAGTCATGCCTTCCCTGCCGCAGAGTCACGCAGCAACTCGCAAATGAACACGCAGGAGCTGCAAACAGGGCACCCACAGCCAGCAGGGCTGTCACAGGCTGAATTCTGCAGTATTTGGTGCTGTCTTTCCTGTTGGTATCAGAACATCCACTTTGCTTTATTATGGTTGAGAAAAGGGGCTCGATATTTCTTTCATAAAGATAATTGTTTCCTTGGGATTTGGGGCTTTTCTCCCTCCCCCACCTCTGAGATACCTATGTTGCTGGAAGCCGATAAGACAGAGGCACACCTCTTCATTAAAAACTTTAACCTCTCACTAATGATTATATTAATACCCAGCGTGTGATAAACACCTGAGACGTACTTTGTCCTAAACAACACAGCCTTGGAGAACCTTGTAGTCAATAAAATAAAATACCCCTTTCTCTTTAATTAACATATGAAATAAACACAGCCTGTGACACCTAGCGTGCGGCAGCAATTAAGAGGCATTGCTTAGTTAAACCTCCTAATACCTCATTTAAATATGCAATTAAGGGATAATTGCCTTCAATCAATAAAAAAATTGAAATATTTCGCAGGGGCTTCAATTATTTTTTGCTAGGCTTTCTACTTTACACTTGGCCAGCACTAAGCCTGCATGCTTCCCTCCTTTGGTTAAAGTGACATAACCCCTCTCTTGGTCCTGGCACTGAAGGCTGCTATTAACATTGTGTCAATAGAATGCTAAGCCTTAGAAATCGCACCTTCCAGCCTCAGCGGCAGTTTCTGTGGCTCAGAAATCACCTCCTTCTGGCTTGCCCTAGGTTACGTTCTTTGTTTCAACTCAGCCCAAAGGTTGCCGTGTTCATCTCTGTGCAAAGGAATCCTTTTGGGTGCATAAAACGCAGTTACACAGTCTGCGCATACATGTGTTTCTGTGTGGCATTCCATGTGCAAACATAGCTTAGAGGGTGAGTGTGAAGGTGACCAGGTACAAGCAGCTTTCATCTTGAAAAGGGCTGTTGTGATTATATGAAGGGTTGCCTGGGGAGAAGGCCTGAGGCACCAAGGGTGACCGGTAGATACAACATTCAGCAAAAGTCTTCAATAAACCGCAAAATGAAAGCTGTGGAGTCACTAGGACCAAATAGCTCACCAACAAAGCCAGGGAAGGGTCGGGGCCATCTAATGGCTTAGGCTCGCTCAGCAGCCTTGCTAGCTAACCCAAGCAGCAGCTCTATGCACTGGGATTACCCAGTGCATGTCTAAACTTTTTTTCACTTTTACCAAGTAAATTTGATCTTTAAAAGTCAACGACACTTGTTTTCTGAACACAGAAAATAGCCTAAGTATATTCTGAGGTGAGGAGCTGTCTGCCTTTCAATTAGGAGTTCACTCCCTAAGACCCTTCCTCAGATTCCACATCCTCAGATTCATACAACTAATGACTGAAAACAACTAAGATAATTACAGAAAGTTCCAAGAGAGAAATTTGAATTTCCCATGCTCTGAGTATCATGCTGAACCCACACAAAGAAATAGGAAATAAAATGTGGATATTGGAAATTTCCTAGAAGTAAAGTGTACGAGAGAGGTTCTGCATGGCCCATGTGTAAACATCAGAAGATAACATAAAGGATCTTAGCTTTATATAAAGCATGTGGGTGTTGTGTCTCACTAGGATTCTGAAACTCATCTCCAGAGGAAGCCATCTCTAGCCTCATTTACGATCTTTCCAAATAGCACCCTGACAGCTGCTGGGGAAACAAGAGTCACTTGTCCTGGGAGTATGGCCACCAGCGTGTTGCCTGTGCCCCAGTGGATGGCTCTGTGCCCATGCACATACAGGCAGCATAACTGTTCTTAATGGGTTATGTTCTTTATAATAAGATGCAGGGTATACATGTATCAAATATTTTATTTTTAAAAAAAATTAAGAGAAAAAAATGTGTGTGGAGACCCAATGGCAACCTCAGGAATGGATAAAGTTTGCACATAGACACCGGTGTGTCTTCCCAAGCAATTCTACTTCGCCTCCCTGGAGAGTAACATTTCCTGATCTCACTCATTTTGACTGACTAAAATCCATCATGTTCTCAGAAAGTTAAGATGCATCAGTATAACCACACACAAGGCAAAATCCAGCATTTAAGTCTTTGTCCTCCTCTCCCTGCCTGAGAATTCAGGTGCACACGCAGTGATGGTGGAGACAAGCTAGAAGCCTGGCATTCTGGTTTGATTGACACCTTGTTGGATGATTCATAAAACACACTTAAGTTATTTGAGATATGTTAATATGTTCTTTTGTATTTATAAGTTTAACAGGGAAATTTGATCTTTACTTTTAATTATTTATTTGTTTGTTTATTCTTTGTGCCTTTCACATCATGCATCTCAACTCCATTCATCCCTCCTACAACAGAAAAGGGGAGGTGATGTGGGACTCCCCTCTGAACGCTGTGAATATCATTGTTAATAAAAAGAAAACTGTGTTTGGCCTGCACAGGGCAGAATAGAGGTAGGCAGCGAAAACTACACTGAATCTGGGAGAAAGAAGGCGGGGTCACGAGAAGTCATGTAGCCCCACCAGAGACAGATGTCAGACAGAAGCTTGCTGGTAAGCCACAACCATGTGGCAATACACGGATAAATAGAAATGGGTTAAATTAAGATGTAAGAGCTAACCAATAAGAAGCTAGAACTAATAAGCCAAGCAGTGATTTAATTAATACAGTTTCTGTGTGGTTATGTTGGGGCTGAGCAGCCAGGAACAAACATGTGGCCTCCTCCAACACCCCATCCCTTTGTAATGGACCTCTGACCCCTGCCTTATGCTCTTGCAACCTCCCCCACAAAATAAAAATAAAATAAAATTTAAGAGAAAAGAAAGTAAAGCCTTTTATCCATGTATCTTTACTAGTAAGTGTTCATTGTAAAGAATCATTGGTCTAGTTTGAGGCCTCTGGTTTCTGCTATGCTATGATGCTGGACCCTCACTGGGACTCCTCTTGGATATACTGTTGCTGCCCTGTGTCATGGAGATCCTGAAGCTTTGTGTCTGTAGGACCTGTCCCTTCACGTATTCCCGCAGATCATAGACGGGGTAGGTGTTGGGGTGGGCCAAGTCATAGGCATGGTTCTGGGCCTGGGTAGTTGCAGAGTTGGAGCTGGTCAGTTTTCCCGTCCTTACCACCAGGGTGAGCTCACCAGCACTGCCCCAACTAATTCGCCCTTTGCAGCAAGAAGCAAGTGGTAGGGCCAGTTCTCCTGCTTTCCTTCCCTTGGCGTTGCCACTCCCACACCTGGGCCATTAAGGCCAGCTCTACTGGGTTGCCCACTTTCCCTCGTGCTGCAGCTGGTGAAGGGCAGGACCAGTCCCCCCTAGTGTTGCAGTCGGTGAGGGGCAGGGCCAACTCTGTGCAGTCCTATCCTCTCAGCCTTTGGTGGTAGTAGGAGCCACAGACATCAACACAGACCAACAGTGCAGCAGGGCCCTGGCCCAGATATGTGTCCCAGACATCATCATGGCCCTGGCTGGCAAGCAGGCCACCCACATCAGCCTGCTCCTCATCCCTTTCCCCTCTTCAAATCTGTCTCTCTCTGGGCCACTCTCTCTCTCCAATACCATACCATGCATTTACTTACCATAAGAGTTACTGTGCTCTCTCCTCAGCACCTGAGGACAGTGTGCCCTGGGCTTCGTGTGAGTTTCCTTGTCTGGCTCAATCTATAGCACTAGGCAGAGCCATACTTTCTCCTCACCATCTGGGGCAGGCTCTGGATAAATTATTTTAATGCAAAATTATGTAAATTTAAAGTAGAAACACATGCCTCCTCTATCAATACCACACTTTGATCACTGTCCTTTGGTTTTCTATTTGGACTTCTGATATTTTCTATGTCGTTTTGAACATCCACATCTTTCCCATTTCCTTACATAACTTAAATAAAAATACAAGTCCACTGATCTATTTTTTCTATTTAATAACATTGTAGGTGAGTTTTCAAGTCAATACAGATCTCATTGTTTTTAATGGCTGCACAGTATTTGTTTACTAGCTTAAGGTTGCAGGCTGCATAATTTACTTGCCTAACCTCTGAAGATGAGCACTTTGGCTTTTCCCCAGCCCGTTGCTGTTCTAAGTTATTCAGTCGTGGGTGTTTTCATGTGCACATCTGTGCTTAGTGCTAATCATATCTTTCAAGGAAATGCCAACAAGTAGAACGAGTCAAGAAAAGTGTGAAGCTTTGAAGTTTTTAGGTACACTTACTCAATGCTGCTTTGTCCCGGTAAAACTGTGCCAGGCTATCCGGTCACCCAAGGGTGGGGTGCCTTTGCTCCGTTGCCCCAGTTTTAAAGATTTTATTTTTATTTTCAGTGATGGGGTTGGGTGTCTCTGATTGTGAGTGCAGTGCTTGCAGGGATCAGAGCCTTCAGATGTTCATGGAACCGGAGCTACACATGATGCGAGCTGCCCAGTGTGGGTGCTGGGACCTGAACTCAGGTCCTCTGCAATTGCAGTGTGGGAGCCAGCCCTCCAGCATGTCCTCTTGAGTGTTATATATATTATGAAATCTTTGTAGTCCCAAAGGAGTAATCAGTCTCTATTTCTATTTATTTGAATGTATTTTACGTAAGTATTGCTTTGTATTGCCAAGTATGTGAATTATCTGTTGTAGTCTCTCAGAGTCTGACTGGTTTTCAAGAGAGCATCATAAACTAAGAAAAGTTGCTCATTTGCAGGTATTCCAATTTGCAGGTATCTTTTATTCTTGTTGGTTGCATTCTTTTTCTCTGTAGCATTTTTTCAAGCTTTGTATTTGGTCAAATTTATCTTTCCTTTAAATATCTGTCTTTAAACAGCTGTCTGCTGTCACTGCAGATGTATTTACATTTTATTACATCTTGAATTGACTTAGAGCTAATACAAGTTAGGAATCCAGCTTTATCTTATTTCTATAACTGTGCCCTCCCTAGCTGGTTAAAAACTCAGTACTGCTTCTCAGACATGGACACTCATGATACCTGTAGATTTTCTGCTCGTTCAGAAGACAGGGTTAATATGAATTTTCAATGAGGAATGTTTGCGGAGTCCCAAAGGCTTTTGTACAAACAGCACAATAAAGGACTGGTATTTACCGTGGGCACTAAGGAATCGTTACAGGCTACACAGGCATTCTGATTCTTGAGTGAAATGGTACAGGAAATCAAGTGCCACCACTTTGGGGGCAGATAATTCCTAGGTAGTCTAGTTGACCCTGCTAAGGACCACTCGGGATGATGGCAATGGGAAGGGAAAGGATAAGATCCTGGGCGTGGACTCTGCTGCTGAGCACAGAGGGGCTCGTGGCCTTAGATGTTCTCACTCAAAACGGGAAGAAAAAGTGGGGCCCAAAGATGACAGAGACTAAACCAGCTAATCTGGGATTGTAAAAAGAGAGACCAAATCCAGACAGGAAATGTTAAGAAATTATGAACTAGCTGGGCATGGTGGCTCACCCATGTAATTCCAGTGCTTGGAAGGCAGAGACAGGTGGAGACAGGTCTGGAGTTTGGAGCTAGTCTGACTATATAGCAAGACCCTGTCTCAAGAATGTAAACTATTTGCAAAGGATCCTGGGAACGGGGACCCTGATGCTCAGACTAACCTCCCTTTACTTGCCCTGCACCCTTCCGCTAAGTCTTTTCTAGGCTCTCTGGGCACTTGCCTGAGCCCTTTCACCTCACATTGCTTCTCCTGAGCTCCACGCAAGTGTGCCCCCACTGAGCCATTATGTATTGATGGCTTGCCATGCTGCACACCACACTGAGACAGTTCCCACCTCATTAGAACTTCTATCCTAGCAGGAAAGATGCATGTTAAAACATTGATTTCATCATTTATTTTTTATTATAACAAAAGAGGAAATACTGTGCTGAGAGCCATGTGGTTGCTGGATACAGTGAGAGGGTTGAGCAGAAAAGGGCATCTTCAAATGGACTGGACTTGCGAAGATGCGTGTGAATTAAGTAGCTTGGAAGGTATAGTGCTTGGGTTAAAGGGGAGACTGCTAAGGGATAGCCAAGGGCAGGAAGAAGCAAGAATTGAAAGTATGTTTTGGAAAAAGAGAACATGTGGGACAGGAGGCAAAAAAAAAGGAAAAAGAAAAAGAAAAGAAAGAAAAAAGAAAAGAAGCAATGATGTCTGAGTGACATCTTGGGGGCTGGAGGGATGCTCAGCAACAAAGAGCCGGACCAAGATTTAGTTCCTAGCATCAACACAGTAGCCTACCACTGTCTATAATTGCAATTCTCAGGATTCTTACATCTTCTAGCCTCAGAGGGCCTGAGGCAAGCACATGGTACATACATACATACATACATACATACATACATACATACTTACATACATTTGGGAAGAATACTCATACACATAAACTAAATAAATCTAGAAAACTACAACCTACCTTCTATCCATCAACAGATGAATAAAATACCCAAAGGCATTTTATTCTCCTTAGAGAAAATGAAGTCTTGAATTTTTCAGGAAGAATGGATGGATCTGAAATGTATAATATTAAGCAAAGGGATCCAAAATCTAAAAGACAAAAATGGTGTCTTATCTCTGATATACGGATCCCAGCCTTAAGATATACATGTGTAGAGAGATAGGTCAGATAGTCGCACACATGCATATATATGCATCGATATGTAGACAGATATTAATGGACAGCGTGTGAGTAAAGCCTCAGAAGCTGTGAAGGACAGCAAGAGAGGGCAGAAGTAGGTGGTGAGGGGGAAAGTATGTGGGGAGGCAGAAGGACATATGGGACATGGAAGGGAAAAGAGACTAGGGAAGGATTGGGGCAGGGGTGGTGGAGGCAAGGTGGAGTGGTGGGGTGGGCTGAGGAGAAATCACTAAGACACACTGTGTTTGAAATGCTGTAATAGTCTCTACGGCCTTGTAAGTCGATTAAGATTTTTGATCTTCAAAACCTCCACCTTAGGTCATAGAGACAGATGCACCTCTAAAGCAGACTGAGTGTGGAGGGTGAACCCTGGCTCAGAGTTGTGGCGAATCAGAGCACAGTGACTGTACTCAGCTGTGCAGACCAAAGAAGGCCGGGTCAGGACTCCCAGGCCTGGACTTGTTTGTGAAAATTCAAGGTCTTAAATATTGTTCAAACTGAAGATGGAAGCAAGTCTTGAGGAAACTCACCATGGCTAGCTTTGACATCGGCGAGCATCCAGGTTGCAGGGCAACATCCGAGGGGCACGAGGTGTTTCCTTGCCTCTACACTTTATGACCTGGTTAAGTGTGTGCCAGCTGCCGCCTTGGAGGAAGGAAGCACACCGTTTCCTCTTCCTCCCACTGAGGTGATTTCAATACATGCCGTTTCTGAGTAAATATCTCAGCCCGTTTCTTCCTGGCTTGAATTTACATTGGTTTTCATCAGGCCTCTTCAGTTTATTAAATCATAAAGGTCTCTCAAAAGTCAATGGAGCATATTGGAATTCCCAACAATGAAAGCAAGTCGAGGGCGCATTTTCAGAAGGTGGCTGAGGAGCTGGAGCACAGAGTACGTCTCTGCTGCTGGAGACCTGATCACAGACTTGCCTGTTTTCCTTAAAATACACTACGTTTTTATTTTGGTTAATTCTGAAATTATTTTTCAGTCAGTAAATTGGTATTTGTAAGCCAGCTATCTACCCCCTACAATCCAGTGAATTGCTCTTCTGATAGTGTGGGAGCTAACTCACTCTCAACCCTTCTCAACCTGGTAACTGGCTGTAAAGTGCTTCAATATGTTTGGGAGAGAACTGACAGGTACTTACCAAAACTGCTTCATTGGTGTGTTTAGATGGACTGTGTGTGTGTCTGTCTGTCTGTGTGTGTGTCTGTCTGTCTGTGTGTATGTGTGTGTCTGTGTGTGTGTGTGTCTGTGTGTGTGTGTGTGTGTGTGTGTGTGTGTGTGTGTGTGTGTGTGGGT
>PVIU01014269.1:0-52642 GCA_004026605.1 Ondatra zibethicus
GATGTCTCTGGCTGCAGATGGGAACAGATGCAGAGATCCACGGACAAACATTATGCAGAGAGATAGTCTGGAGTGGGAGGTCTCCATTGAATCTCTTCCTGTGGAGCTCAGGGAATCCCATGGAGGAGGAGATGGAAAGATAATGAGAGCTCGAGGACGTGGAGGACACCAAGAGAACCAGTTCACTAAGGAAGGCTCATATGCACTCCGAGACTGAAGCAGCAAGAACAGGGTCTTTGTAGGTCTCTATAAGGTCCTCTGAGTAGCTTAATATTTTTATGGGACTCCTGCTTGAGAATGAGTGGGTCTCTGACTCTTCTGCCTGCTCTTGGGGCTCTATTGCATCATCTTGAGTTGCCATGTCCAGTTTCAATGTGATAGTTTTTGCTTCATTTCAATGATATTCTATTTTGTCATGTTTGGTTGTTTTGTCTTAGAAGGCTGTTCTTTTCTTCTTTCTTTCTTTTTGGTTTTTTTTGGAGACAAGGTTTCTCTGTAGCTTTGGAGCCTGTCCTGGAACTAGCTCTTGTAGACCAGGCTGGCCTCAAACTCACAGAGCTCCACCTGCCTCTGCCTCCTGAGTGCTGGGATTAAAGGTGTGCACCACCACCGCCCAGCTAAAGCCTGTTCTTTTCTGATGAGAGCCAGAAAGGGACTGGAAGGGGACATGGGGAGAAACAAGAAGTAGGGGGAGGGAAAACTATAGCCAGGGTATATTATATATGAAAATGATCTATTTTCAATAAGAGAAAAAAAACAAAAAAGAAATAAAGAGGAAATATGTTTGATATTTTATTTGAGTTGTAACTGTCCCATGGTAAGTAAAAATGTACATAGTCTACTATGACATTTTCCCATGCATGATTGTACATAATTACACTGAGTTTTAAAAGAATTGAAACTAAAATAGAATTCATAAGACACCAGGATGGTAGGGGAGGACTGTGAGAGATATTTATCGGTGAGTTTTGTGCCCTTGTGCTTTAACTAGGAGTAGGCAATAAGTTTGTGAAATACATCATTTGACTGATGCCAATCATGCACCTGGGAATGCTCTACTGAGAGTTTCAAAAATTATTTTCGATGTTATTCTACAGAATTCTTAAAGCCATTTAGGAAGTGAATCAGGGCAAGTCTAGAGACACCGTGTTCATTCACATTTTAGTTTCCTTCCTATTTTATGAAGACAGTTTTCTTTGTTATAAAACTTGGTTTCTTTGCAAAGTGTTACTGATGGGCAGAAAAAGTGAAGCCTTCTGAACAGCTGGTCACTTTTTTGTTTGTTTATTGTTTTTTTTTTTTTTGACAAAGTCTCCTCGAACTCACTATGTACATCAGGAATAAACTATGTAGAACAGGCCAACCTTGAACTCACAGAGATCAACCTGTCTCAGCCTTTCAAATACTGGTATTAAAGCACTGGAAATTGTAGACACACTACCACAACCAACTAGCCAAGCACTTCTTATCACTCAAATAGTTGCTTATTACAAACTGTTTTAGAGATAACATAAAATGGTGGGTGAAAACAACTACACTCAAAAATTATAATGGAAGATTGTTGAAGACTGACAATGGTGGAGTTACAGTGTGTTAAAGCCTTTGTAGCACTATTACAAACATACTATGCACGCTGCATGTGCATTTAAAAAACGTTACTGATCATGGAGGTGAATAAGTGTATCTACTGAAGAATATAGCTATTTTAAAAATAGTGAGATGTCTCGGAGGTTAAAGGGCCTTTCCTCCAAGCTTCATAAAAGAGTTCAGTCCTCAGGACTGAACAATAACAACATATTGTGCAAGAAGAGAATAGATTCCAGCATGTTGTCTTCTGACCTCCACATGTATACTCTGTATGTGTATGTGTGTGTGTGTGTGTACATACAAAGACTCACTCACACAGATACACACAGATATATATGTAACTATTTTAAAATAAATATATTTAATATTGTAAAGTAATTAATAATTGATATTTTTTCTTGTTGTCATTGTACTGACTATAATCCACAGGACTGGCTATTGCAAAATGATTTTACACCACTAGAACATCAGTGCTAAGAGATGCTTAATGCATGCAGCAAATATTAAAAGAAAGGACCAGATTGCCCTTTATCCATTTTAACAGAAATACAGGCACTTAAAGTTTGGGTGCGGACACTCATTAGCTTTAGATATTTTACTATATGACAGGCTCATTAAGAGGTGCTATATAAGTACCTATTTGATGTTGTAATTTTAAAACCTTATTATTAACTTCAGATCCTTAATATTCATTTACTACATCCATAACTAAATGTAGAATATACCAAAAATATAAAAAGGTACTTTTCTTCCACATAACCATTTGGGTTGTTGTGGTTTTATTCAAGGGCATTCGACTGTCTCAGGCTTCTTATCTAACACATATAAATTTGCAAAATTATTAAAATGAGGCTGATTCATAAAACAAACACTAAGCCTCATTTATCACTTTCAGGATAGTCTCCATGCTTTTTTGATTAATACTTTTATTAGAGGCATTCAATATAGATAGTGCAAAATTAAATGGATTTTGCCATAATACATTATAGCCATTAAAATGAATCAGACTATTAAATGGAGGGAAAAAATAAAATCTGAAAAAGAAATATAATTCCATATAACTTATGACAGCATCCATTAATCAAATAGCTACAATTTAAGAACTTTTATGTGGAAAGAAGGGAATGTAGATCCATTCAAGAGTTTGTTATTAGGGTCTCGTTCTCTGAAGAAAACACCATGAGACAGGAATTGGTTTAGACTGGTCCTAAAGACAAGTTTTGTTTTGTTTTCCCCAATTTCCCATGATGCAGTTATAACTATCCACCATTACTGATAACAACATTAAGCAAGATAAAGATAGAGGCCAGTGAGACAAAACCAACCTGTACTCCAAAATTTTCAAAACCTGTTGGAAGTAGCCACATGAGTTCTTGTCTTTTCACTACTCCTCTCTTATTATTAATATTCCCTTTCATGAAATTGCCTTCAATTTCCAATTACCTCAACAACAAGATAAAACGTTTTCTTGACTTTAATTATTAGACTACACAAGATTTTGGCATTTAAGAGTTCCCCTTAAATAATAACATAGATTACAGGATAAACATTTTCCTAAAAACTTCATAGTGCATCCTATATTAATTCAAAGACTCATAATTAAGATCATTTTTAGCAAACACCAAATGCCTGCTAAGAAATTTTTTAAATATTGTCTATGTTTTATGACATTTTTGAAATTTATTATTTATTGACACAATAGATTTTTAGGTGTCAGTTATGGTTTAGAGAACTCAGGGTATAATTTAAATTTATTTTACTCTCCTATTGCCTGCTGATAAACTTAATCAATCAAAAAGCTGATTTTTTTTTGATTGTGTAGTTAAAATTTTTGGGCAATTTGATTTGATCTCAGAAGTAAAATTACAGTATTATTGATCCTAAAGAACATATAGTATACTTGGAAAGGTAAGAATTATTTGTTTACAAAATGTTCATAAAACAATAAAATGTTCTAAAATGTTTGAGACCATATTAATCAAGAAGGAGTGGGGAGAAGGAGGAGGAGCCAGATTTTGATGATGATGAAACAAAGCATTGTCAAGATGCCAGGAAGTTAACAACTGAGCTCAAGAGCTAATGCATCACAGGGAATGTGGTCAGGAGGTAGGATTAGCACTTTGGTGGCTGGGCATAGTACATGAAGTGAGGCCACGGCAAGGTGATCAAATGGAAATAGTCTGGGGTTTGTCATTAAAAGGCATATTCTGCATTTGTCCCATTTTGTAAGCTATGTCATGTACACACACAGACTTCTGGGAGGAAGTATGTTCTGGTAACGACAGATATGAGCCTCATTTATTATGTGACTACCATTTATCGTTCAAGTTAAGTGACCTGAGTGAGCAATCCTTTAAGATTTAGCTGCTTTCAATCTTTGAAGAATATAGCTTTCCTTCTGATCCCATTGTTCCCTTCCATCAAACCTATTGCTGACATTGATATAGATGAGGATTCCAATACCTTAGGCTCTGCAAAGCCTCTATCTTCTCCTTAACCTCTTAGACTCAAAAATTCTGTCCTGCACACTTCACTATCCACTCCTATGGTCATTAAGAATCAATACTTCAAAGCTCCTTAATCTGTATTACAGCCGTTACTCTCCCAATAAACCATCTCTTGTCTTTCAATTTCATCACTGTGAAGTCCTTGTTTAATATATTCTTCCATCTCTGTTTGATATATTCTTCCATCTCTGGTGGTTTCCAGTTAGGTACCCTTGCATCTTTTGCCCTTCCACTTGGTAGTGTCATCACATTCTCCCCTCTCTTATATTGCCTTTTATATATTTCTTTGTAGACACAGGGTACCTCTCTGTAGTTCACTCTGACTTGGAACTCATAGTATTCTCCCTGTCTTAGCCTCACAAGTACTGGGATTTCAGGTTTGAGCCACCAAGTAGCCTCACTTCTTTTCTTATCCATTTTAGATACATGACCAAACACTATAATTAGTTACTTACAAGTATGCTCCAGTCCCTTAGCCTTTGCCTTTCATCATTGCTCTAAACAAATTACCAGGTATGGTTAAATTCAAGACTGTGTTGTTTAAGGTCTGTTCTTTACATCACTGACTACCGTGGTGTTGGTGGTAGAGTAACAAGACCAACGTGTCTCACCTTAAATTTATGAAAGAAAAAAATTATTCTGTTTGGCTCTCAGTACTCACCTGGAAGTTTTACATTGTCCTAAGCAGTTCACTGTCCCCTTGTCAATCCAGAGTTAGTGATCTCCCAGCCGTTCAGGTCAGCTGTGTCTGTGGATTTGTTCATATTATCCTTCCTCCCTCTCTTCAACTGGATCTCGGCCCAGTGGTTAGTTGTGGATCTCTGCATCTGTCTCCATCCGTTTCTGGAAGAGGGTTCTAGTTTCTCTAAAGTTGTGGGCTGTAGGCTGGTTATCCTTTGCCTTATGTCTGGTAACTACTTATGTGTGAGCACATATTTGTCTTTCTGGGTCTGGATTACCTCGCTCAGCATGTTTTTATTTCTAGTTGTTTCTGGGTCTGGGTTGCTTGACTCAGGATGATTTTTCCTGCTAGAGAGACTTTTCCTGGACATACATTGGCTCATCTACTTTCCTACTGTAACAAAATTCATGAATCCACATTAGTTATAAAAATGGCTTTATATATGTGACATTCTTGAGATTAAAGGACATGCCTTGGTGTTACCTTCGTTGTAGTGAGGACTACAGATAGAATTGCACCAGAAATACTGTTGGAGAACCTTGCATTTAAGGTTGCAGTTCACCATGTCCTGATAGCTCTGTGATTTCTGCACAAAATATAGAACTCCTTTCTCAGCAGGACTTCCCTTCTCTGCCTAACCTTATTTGTAGGATGACGCTGCATGGAACTCCCTAGAAAGGCTTCATTACTCAGCACATTAAGTTTCCCACTTTATTCCTGCAAACTCTGGTATTTGAATTGGTGCATCATTAATCATTAATATTTGTCTGTCCTCGATTAGGTCTGCATATGCAAATTAGATATATTCCCTCCCTTGTGCCTTTGTTTTCCACTTCTCCCTGACTCAAGATATAAGCTAGACCCATTGCTTAAATAAACTGAGCTGTCTCTCTGAAGCTCACTCTGAGAAGTACTTTTCATCATTCTAAGAGCTGTCTGAACCCAGCTCATATCTTCTGCTGCCTTTGTCTTCATGGGACAGAGACCAATGACCCATGAGGAAAAGGAGGATCCACACAATATGATACACAAAGGGAAAGATCACATCACGATATAAGAAGCCAAATTGTTTCCAGAAACCCTATAAGTACTACATTAATTCCTCCTAAGGTCACATTCCCAATGGATAACCCTCCCCTAAGCCTACTTTAAAATTTCAATTTTAGTACCAAGTTTCCAAAGAATAAAAAATATAATGGAGAATATACTTAAGCCATATTATCCTTTTCTCTGTTTTTATTACCCCACAAGAATATAAACTCAATAAGAATGCTTTGCTCGTTTTATCTTCATGGTATTATAAATGTCTGAAAATCATCACTTATAAAATACCCATTTGTGAACAAAGGAATAAAACAAACCCTGATGTTTTCAACTCATTGCCTGCTACAAAAACAATGCTAAGTAAAAGAGGCTGGTAATACAATAATAAGCACATATAATCAAAACAAGACTATAATAATCTACAACAAAGATAAATAAACTTTTAATTTAAATATACTATATAAAAGAAAGAGTACACGGAGCATAATAACCAGCATTACTATAAAGTAAGCATATAGAAAACATTTAATGTAGGCATTTTTACAAAAGGCTGTTCTTTTTACCTCCTAACACTGACAACATTGTCCAAATCCTCAAATATACATGCACAAAAGCAGACACATGTGCAAATGCAAATACACACATGCACGCGAGTGCGCGCGCGCACACACAGACACACACATGGAGAGTACTCTACAAAAGTCAGTAGAACTGAAATCCAAACTTTTCTTGAAGAAAGGAAATGAAGTTGTTACTCTTCCATGCTTCTTTAAGTTTCAATTTGTGTAAAGTCGGGTCTCTTGCAGGTCTTGAAAAGAACATTAAATTAAGTACTGATGGAGCAGTATGACTAATACTCTTCTATTCTTCTAGACTTGTGAATCTGCCCTGGGTAACAACCTTTTTATTGTGAAATTTGATCTCTTTGCCTTGGTTCAGGAGGCAAATACGATCTTTGCAGGAGAATGTAAGCATACAGTTTTAAATGATGGGTTTATATTCAAAGTACATAAACTTCCTATCTTTGGGCTTGAGAAAAAAAACATGTCTGAGCACTGAATATCTTCTTTTGACATTATAAAGTTTCTGTAATTGTAGTGAGTTTTCTTTGTTTCACTTCAATGCAACTCATTTAACCAGGGATGAGTGTACACAATGTTGGCAGGGATATGTTGTCCACTTTAGAAGATATCAAATGATCCGGGTGTGGAAAATGGATTCTATCTCCTGAACGACTCCAGCAGAATGACTCCAGCTGCTCAGAGGGCTGTCTTGAGAGGACTGTGAGCCTTGATTAGAATTGGGGTAAGATGACATGATCCATGAATGATATCTGACAGAAAAGACAACGGCTGGATCACTGCACAAATATTGACTGCTTTCCATGATAGGATTTGATAGTCATGCTCTGAGGTAGCCATAGTCCACTAAGCAGGATTAATTCACAGAACTCTTTGGCACAGTTATACTTATTATATGGCAATAACTCTTTGTCCTTTATTCAAATAGACATAAAATAACAAAATATTAAATAAATGTTTTCCACCTCTTACTTATAGTAAAGCTAAGCAGACTGTACCCCACATTGTAAATGCAAATCTGTCTGTCAACTGGAGAAAAGGTAACCATTTTCTATATTATTAGCCCTGTAGGATTAGGATACCTTGACCAAATTCCTCTCATCAACTAACTTTAATGCTGTATTCTAGCCAGATGATCCAGATTATAAGAAAATATCTGAGAATTGAAAAGGGGAAAGTAAACAGATCAAATCACAAAGCATGTTTGGATTTTGTAAATCGAAGTCAGAAAGATTGAATATTTGTGGTCCTTCTAAATCTATGCATTCAAGCCACTAACATCAAATGTGATAGGAAGAATTTCATGAAACACTATTTGATGCAAAATGTATGTTTCAGAATGAAATATGTGGCATGGTATTTGCAATTACACACACGTATATACATATGTATACACACATATACACACATGTATACATGTGTGTGTGTATGTGTGTGTATGTACATATCCCATATCTGTGTATACAAAGATATTTAGACATGTGAAAGTGATCACATTGGTTATTTTTCAGAGTGCACAAAGAGGAAGGTTGGGAAAGATATACTGTTTTCTTACATGCTTTTTAACTATATTAATCTTCTTATATTTATTTTTAAAATTTGATGATATTTAAAAAAACTTGTAAATGTCAGGTGTGTGTGTGTGTGTGTGTGTGTGTGTGTGTATAGGTATGTGTATGATAAGTGTGAAAGTTAAAGTCAAAAGATAATTTATAAGTGTTGATTCTTGTCTTTTGCCATGTGGGTACCAAGGATGAAACTTACATCAGCAGGTTTTGTGGCAAATACCATCTCATTGGGTCTGTACAATTTAGTTTTAACTGTACATGTGATTGTGCAGCGCAGAAATAGAGTTCATTGTTGAAATGGATCAAATATATGAGTATAATTTGAGGTGAAATCAAGTAAGTACTGGGGGTGTCTCAGTATTGTTACTACTCTGCCTTTGTTTGTGACCACATCTCTAGAACAAGATCATCCTAGGTTTATAAATAATTTCTTCTTTTTGCTTTGACATATTTTTATGTTAATATTCAAATCAAAATTTAATTATATCATTGAGTACTGCTGAAAATATGTCATTAAATGTTCCTTCCATATTAATTTCAAATACACGTTTGTATGCAACTGTGTCTTGAAGCATCAATTCTTCCAAAATAGTTTATCTCCTCTAGTTACTCATAGCAATAGAAGTCGAGAATAAGAAAATCCAGCTCACAGAACTCAGTTAAAAGACTGGGTGTGGTGGAGCATGCCTGAAATACCAGCACAAAGGGGCAAAGAAAGGGAGATTGCTGTAAGTTTGAGTCTAGACTTATTTACACGGCAAGTACTGGGTCAGACGGCTTCAAAGCATGATGTGTTTGCAATACACTTGGAAAGAAAGTGACAATTAAAGGGGTTACAGACGTTAGCAAAACATTAATCCAGTATTGATTAAATAATAAGGAGAAATTGTTATTGAATTTATAGCCTTACTGACTTTAGTCATTTTGTTTTAATATTACATAATTTTTAAGCCTTGTACTCAATAAATCTATTTCTTTAAACTATGTATCTGAAAGAGAAAGTCATATATTTACTATAATTTCTCATTATCACATAACAAGCTATTTTTGGTAAACAACTTCAATTTTTAGTTTTTTTGACAATAAATCTGATTATATAAATTAACCAGTTTAAGTAGAATTAAAAACCCCTCTTGCAGAAATATCTCCAGTTTTTCCCTTTCATTGACTCTGTAACTCAGTAATTAACTAATGAACATGGAAATCAGTCCAGGGCATGAAATCTTCACTTTTGTATTTTTTACTTTCCTGCTGAAAAAAGAAAGGAAGGATTGTAGGAGCCAGACAGGTCAATGACATCACAAGAAAACCACACAGGAACAACTAACCTGGCTCATAGGAACTCACAGAGTTTGAACCAACAACCAGGGAGCCTGCTTAGGACCAACCTAGGCATACATGTTACAGTTGTGTAGCTTGATCTACTGGTGGTACTCCTAACAGTGGTCCCATTGGCTGTCCCTAATGCTTTGGCTGACTCTTGGATTTCATGTTGGATTGCCTTGCTTAGCTTTAATACAAGGGGAGGTGCTTAGTCTTACTGCAACTTAATACACCATGCTTTGTTGATACCCCTGGGAGACCTGCTTCTTTCTGAAAAGAAACAGAGAAGGAGTGGATTGGGCAGGGGAGGGGAGATGGAGCCAAGGAATGGGAGGAGAAGAGGGGAGGGGAAATCGTGGTCAAGATGTAAAATAAATAAACTACGTAATAATAAAAATTGAATATTCAGAAAGAAAAGTAGCCAAACTGTTAACAAATGTTCTTTACTTTGAACAAAATACTTTCTATGTACTTATAGGTATGTTGTGTTTTATAAGTACACTGTAAAATCATGCAGTGTTGCCTGTATTTAATCCAATTCAGGGCTGCAAAGGCTACACACTCCTTTACAGCTGATAGTATGATGTCAGAACATCTCATCTTTCTTTTTTATTACAGTTCCTACATAATCTCAGCACAAATAAATATCCCATCTTCTCGGTGCCCAATTACTACTGCAGGACAGACCTTCTGTCTTAGCTCTGTTTGCTTTCTAGAAAGCATTTATTACTGTGTCACCACATGCAGCCTCCAGTTCATCCTCTTAGGAGAAATAATATAAAATACGCTGACTACAGTGATGTTGGCAGGGTTGATCATAGCTCTCATAGGAAGGCCCAGGAAAATCCAGAATGTTCATACTGCATAAGGGTTTTGAATGATAATGGAAAGAATAACATCCAAAGTTACAGAAAGTATTTAAGACTTCAATAAATAAATTCAGCATGTAAAAATACTAAAATGAGTGCTACTTCTAATTTAATATCCAATATGTACTTAATTTTTTTATTTTATGGCCCTTGAAATAAAAATCCATAAAAATAGCCTCAGATTTGAATGATTTATTTTCTTGGCTGTAAAATTCATATAAAAACAATAAATCAGTGTTTGAAACTATTGCAGTTAAAGCATTTTACCCACTCATCCGTCTAACCATTCATTCATTTATTGAAAAATCTATGTTGGATGTATACTGTACATGAGGTCTGTGGCTTGAATCTTAAATGCTCTGCACAAGCCAAATGCACTATGTTCTTAGTCTTCAATAGCCCATATGTCAAAGGCTTGGCCAGGGTGTAGCATTATGAGGAGGTCCTGGGACCTCTAAGAGATAGAGTCCAAGGATGAAAGCCAGGTCCCTGGGAGCGGGCTCTGACGGAGAATATTATAGCCATAGGTCCTTTCTCTTTGTCTCCTGGGCAACACAAAGTATGAATCCCCTCTCCCATATACCCACTATGACACACTGTGACTCCATGTGTGCAAGGTCATAGAGCCATGCAACCATGAACAGAAACCTCTGGAATCATGAGCCACTTAAAATTTTATTTGGAAGAAGTTTTTTTTTTTTCTAAATCAGGTATCTTGTCCCAAGGACAGATATCTGTCAACACACATGCATTCCGCTAGAGTAGAATAGTCCCTGCTCTCAATAACCTTACATTCTAGAGTGGGAAAGGATTACGGACCCCAAGAGATATAGAAAACAGAATAATTTCAATTAAAAACTGTTTGCGCTGTATTGTATTTGTGTGGTATGTGAGTGTGCCTGTTTGCATAAGGTTGGTAGCAAGTTCACATATGTACTGAGGCCAAAAGTTGAATATCTTTCCTTCCACTTTTATTTTTGAGACAAGTTCTTTTACTCGACCTGAGGTCTAATGATATCGATAGACTGGTCGGCCAATGAACTTCAGGGATTTTCCTGTTTCTGCTCTCACCATGCCCTCTCCAGCATCTGCATGACCACATGGTGTCATGCCCACCCCCCCTTTTTTTTTTTACCATGCTTGAACAGCAATCGTCTCATTTGCCACGCCGCCTCACCAGATTTACTTGTTTCTATGAAACAAGATTTCATGTAGCCAGACTGACCTTGAATTTGCTACATAGCAGAATATAATCTTGAATTATTGATTTTGCTGTCTCTACCTCCCAAGTGCTATGATTGTAACCACATACCACAAATGCTAGGTGAAAGAATGTAACAGAAGACTCAATGATTAATCCAAAGAAAATAGCCTTGAATGGTGGTGGACAAAGAAAGATCACCATAAATTTAAGGCCAGCTGGAACTACATAGTAAGTTTCAGGCTATCTCTATCAACACAGTGAAATGGTGTCTGAAAAAGGCAAAACTAATTAAACAATAAAAATAGATTATTGCTTCTCAGCCTTTTGGTTATAATCACTCGTAAAATTGGCTTTCTGCATACACTGAGAGTAAAAACAGAAGAGTATGCTGACATCAAACAGATGCACTTCTTAAGATAATATGCGAAATTTGTTTTTGTTTTGTGATACAGAAATATTCCCAAAGTTAAAAACATCACATTATTTATTTATTTAACAGTTTAAAACAACATCAAATTTTAGCAATAAATATGGCTAGTTTTAAACTTAGTGTCTAAGGTGTGTGAACACATAAATGTAGAACAGAAGTTTCAACCACTCTACAAGTCATCAACCTCAATTTTGGCTGTATACCCTGGTTTCTTTCTAAACCCAGGCAGCCAGTGTATTCTGTAAACTGGGATTGATAAATGGGGTAGAATCTGCTTAAGGTCTTTGTAAAGTTTCCTGAAAGATTTATCTCTGGAGGGTAATGTTCCTCTTTCTTTAACCAAAATGAGAGTTTTATAACCACTCATTGTGCTTTTGATAAATACTATTTCAAGTCATAACTGAAAGGACTAAGTGCATTTTAAAAACATAGTTAAGAAATGTCTAGTTACCACCAGTTGCTTGAACACTTACCATCTACTAGGCTAAGCCCGGCATTTGAGAAACTTTTAATTCTTAAGCTGAGGAAAAACTATGATTCAGGAATTGAACTGCAATTATTGGGAGACCTGCAAACATTCTCTGTGTCAGTTATGGCCTTGGGAATGGAAGATTAAGATTTACAGTTTAGCTAGGCTATGGTAGTCTAATCCACTATCATGAAGGATGCTTTCCACCTCAGTTTGCCTTTGCTGTGGCTGATTCATTAATATTTAATTTCAATTTTAACAGGTTTTAATGGATTTATATTTTTCTAAGTCACACACATGAAAATTGAAAACACAATTATCTGGCTTTGTGAAAAGACAAGGAAAACAAAATCTCATAGAGATCTTATACTCCACTCAAGAATGCTTGGCACATTGCATGTTTTACCACCCAGTAAGGATTTAAATGTTATTTTTTAAACTCAGCATGTTTAGATATATTTGAGGTGGATAATTGGGAAAGTGGGCCACTTCTCAATGAAACTGTACACTCTAAATTTGTAATACATGTTCAAAATACATAATGGGGGCAGGGGGTGTCTCTCTGGATAAAGGACTTGGTATAAAAACTTGAGGACTGGAGTTCAGAACCCATGCACTCACATGAAAAGCCTGAGGATCTGCATCTTAACTGCACATATGCACATCCACACATAGATAAATGCCACACACAAAAACGCATAGTTACTTTACAGATAACTCAAATCAAGACGGTAGACTGTATTGGGTTTCAGGAACAAAGAATATCACTGATGGATAACAAATTCCACTCCTGTAACTTTTAAGGAAGTGACCCAAAGTGACCCAGATTTAGGGGTTTGTTCTTTCCTGCTGGGAATTCTTTTTTTAAAAAATGTACACGAACAATAGCTACTGCTCGTGTTTTTAACCCTTGGGAGGAGGCCTTACTACCTAGAAAATCCATAGTTGAGCTAAAAATGAAACAACCCAAAAGTCTGTAAAGTGGAAAAAGAATCTTTCTTTCCCACTGCATCCTGTCCCAACACTCTGTCTCAAAGGCAAGTCTCTCTAGACTCATTTCCATTCGTGTTTTTTTCTGAATGATCATTTTTGATATACATTATACACAAAACTCACCTGTATATGTAATGTATGATATTAACTTGTTAATATAAATATTTCTGTTTGTGTCATTGAGTCCATGTGAATTTTCATCTATCATTTCATGGAATTACTATTTAAATATATACTTATACAATTGAATATACCTAAACACATTAGTATATATTTATATAAAATATACACATAGAATATGTATGTGTGAGTGGGATTTTATCATACATCCTTGACTTCATCTTGTCATGTATTTATTGCTTTAATTTTCTTAACACTCCATCCATCCCTATAGCTTCCCTTTGCTCTTGTGTTTCTTCAGCTGGCTCCACATGGCTTACGCTTCACTCTGTGCTGTTGGGCAATGATGTTATAACTCGTTAGCCATCATATCTTGTTACTCTGCGCCATCTATTTTTCAGGTGTTTACATGAAAATCAGAACAGGTGTTACAATTCTCCTTGACCAGCTAATTAAAGACTTGAAAAAAAATCTTTTGCTTCAATGACCACAGGTTTCATTAGAAAGCAGTGATCTTAACAATGGGTGAAAGCAATCTTTCATGGCGCTGCAACATGCAGGTTTCTGAAGCGAACAGACTGATGTCCCAAACCTGGATAAACCTCTGCCTCACCAGTACGAATGTGTTTCTCATAGTCTCAATTTCTAATCCTCAAATTCAGCCCAATTTTTTTTTTACCAGTTCTGTTCTTTGCATTCAACTGAATGCCACTTTCTTACACTCAGAGCAGGCTTCATGAAAGTCTGAGCAACTGTAGTGAAATTAAGCCTTGAGTGTTTCATGAGAGCAGGTTTCTGTTTCTTTCTTTAAGCCACAAATGACCTGAGCCTACGTACAGGAAGCTATTCTAGGATGCCACCCAATTAACCTTTGGAAAATTTTGTAAATTTTAAAAAAATATTGTTTGGTTCTTTTTTTCAAGAAAAAAATATTTTGTCTATTATGGCATAACTGCTTTCAAAGCTATTCACTTTGTAATGAACAAAGACTCTTTCGTTCCCCCTATGGGAATGAAGAAGTGTGGTACTTAGGAAGAGAGAAAGACAAGGGAGTTCTTTTCCTCTCCAGACATTAAAACAACACAGCAGCGAGCTGATGGGTGAAATGGACATTTCATCCTTTCTGATTGCCTATGAAAAATAGGCCAGCTGGCTCAATGCCGGACAAAAGAGAAAACTTCAAAAAGATTTCCTTTTTTAAAATTTGTTTTGTTTTGTGGCTAAAGTGGCCACTTGGTTATGTATACTAAATGAAATAGTCACATGTTACATTTTTCTTTGTCATAATGACAACAGAACAGAAGAACGAATGTTTTTCCCCTGGTGATACAACAGGTGGGATTTTAAAAGGGCAAACTGATGAGTCCACACCAAAGAGCTTAGTTTGGTTGGCATCTTCCTAAGCATTATGAGGGATCTGCTGTTAAGTAAGTTTCATTAAAAGAATAAAGCACTGAAGGGTTCTCAGTGGTTATGTCAAAGGGCTAGGGAGACTTTCCAGCAGTTCTAAGCATGGGAAGCATGGTACTGGCTGGTCTTACCTTTCCCTCTCCCTTGCTAAGCTGTTACGTTACATTCTAAAGATACCTACCAAAGTCTGTTCCCTTCCTTGGCCACTTTCTTATACCAGACTCATTCCTGAAACTGATCATCAAGGTCCAATTATCATAGCATCAAGGTTTGGCACTAGCAACCTCTATTTGGCTACCCTAATTAACATACCCAATTTAGATTACCAACCCGTCCTAGCTCATTCTAATACAGACCTCCCCCTTTTCCTTCTTAAAATTAATACTTAACAAGTTATTTGCTGCTGTTTCTCCCTCATTCATATTCAGTCATCTTATCTCTTTGCCTTGCCTCATAAAGGATCTGTTTGTGTTTGGAAATTGATGGTTAGGTGTGGTCTATAGCCAATCTGAGGTCCAGAGGGGAACACCCCAGAGTAAGCAGTTCCCATTAACTAGTGCTACTACATATAAAACATGGAACAAACAATGTATGCCCACACACAGGACAAGCAGGTGAAAAATAATAGTACAAAAATAACAGTACAAACTCAGCAGTGTGCCTGGACCGTCTTCTTAGCCTGGCATTCCAATGTGGTTAATATTTTCAAAGGGAATCTTGTTGAATTGTTGATTTAAAAGGATTTTTCTGATATATAACTAAATATCTTGAAATGGTGATTGGAGGAGAAAGGATGGAGAATGTGAAGATCAGAAATTTTTCATTAGTAAGAATTCTGTGTCTATCTTCTAGACGACATTTAACAACTTCACTGATTGTATAGCTTCCTATTCAATTTTTGATTTGTGTGCTATGACCCAGAGAATCAGAGCATTTAGGGGGAAAAGGATATGAATGACCACAGTCTCTCTGTTTCTCTCTCCCTCTTTCTCCCTCTCTCCCCGTCTCTCCCTCTCTCTCTTTTTATCCTCTTTTACTCTCTTTCTCCCCCACCCTCTTCCCCATCCTTCACACACACACACTCTTAGACACAGCTTGATATTGACTATACTTTCACCATGTGATAAATTTAATTTTCTAATTTCAAAATGGAATGAAACCATTACTACTTCTTATGGGTCCCAGTAATGTAAACAGAATATGAGTATGTGGATCAAAAGAATGTCAAATTCAATCTATCATTTGTTCTTTGTGGTCACTGAGCTATGGGTGTCTTCCCAGAGTAAAATCACACAAACTGGATGGCTATTGCACACAAAATGTTTTATTGTAGAACTGAATGTTTGAAGTTCATGATCAAAGGGCTGGATGATTCAGATTCTGGTGAGAATCTCTTACTAACTTGAAAGACAGTATCTCCTCTCCTGAACCATTATGTTCTCAATCCGTCTTTAATTATTTCCTCAAAGATCTGCCTCTAAGTACAGTTGCATTGGGTTTTGGGGTTTCAACAGAAGATTTTTGTAGGATATGAATATCAAGTCTTAAAAATAATCTACTTTTACACTTCAAATCATGAGAAATAATGAAGTACCTTGTATCACATGAAAGGTATGTGAAATTTTAATTTCAGTGTCCTGTTGATAAAAATTTAAGTTGGGATATAACTGAACCTATCATTTATGAATAACCTTGGGTTGAAGGGAACGGAGAGAAAACTAGTAGATAGCTTTCAATTCCTATAAATGAGAAGCCCCAGATTTTAGTATTTCTGAAACCCGTACATGAGAATGGAAGGACTCAGACTATGAGCTGGAGGGGAGCTATGCAATGCACAGGACGGAAGGCAGTGTTGTAGCGTCAATCAATGCACAGCAGTTATCATTCTACAGTTAGATAGAAATACAGCAAATATTGGCTTAGTTGGCCTGAGAAGTGAAGCTTGAAGTTATATTTTTAGATGTTTGTTATTGGTAAATGACAGAAAAGTTCTTATTGCTACACAGTGAAGTGCAAAAGAAGGCATGCTGATGGTCTAGCTGCAAATCAATGGTAAAGGTTATGCAAGTCTGATGCAAAGTATATGAAATAGACCCACTTAATGAGCTTATGCTTTTTCTTTAAAGCATTTTCTCAGGTTGAAAGAGCTTTGCCTAGGGATCAGACTGGACAATTTTTTTTTATTTTATAGAGATGTGTGATTTTTTTGGTTTTTAAAAATATTTTAGTTTTTTATTGATTTTTATTGAGCTCTACATTTTTCTCTGCTCCCCTTCCTGCCTCTCCCTTCCCCCCTTCAACCCTCCCCCCCAAATCCCCATGCTCCCAATTTACTCAGGAGATCTTTTCTTTTTCTACTTCCCATGTAGATTAGCTCTATGTAAGTCTCTCTTAGTGTCCTCATTGTTGTCTAAGCCTACAAACCACAATCGCAGAGATGTGTGATTTTAGAAACATGTAAATATTGATATTCTTCATCATTTTGAAATTCCTGGTATCTTTTTCTCATTTCCTTGATTATTCCTTAAGTGTCAATGAATAACTAATGAATTGTCTCTCTTTACAGAAAACTGCAAGGTTTTTGAGTTTAACTGTCCTGAGTCCCCAGAGGCCTGCACGGTACATGATACATGAGGTAATTATAAATGTCTGTTGGGAAAAAAATGAACGAATAATAGGTAATACTGTGGTCTAGTTACAGAAATCATCCAACACAAATGAATCAATCAAAACTGACAGGTTTCCAGGTGGTGGTGGCATTCCTTTGATTCCAGCACTCAGGAGACAGAGAAAGGAAGTAGTTTGGTCTACAGAGTGAGCCAGAGTGGTTACATAAAGTAACCCTGTCTCAAAATGCCAAAAAAGAAAGAAAGTGATAGGTTAATATCCATAAATGATAGTTGTAACAAGGAATATTCTGATCTGAATATGTGTTTCCTAGATTACCATAGCAACATGTAATACTACCATGTGTCGTCTCTGTTTATAAACAGAATAGAGAATATACATGCACACCCACTGAGCATATTTCTCCCTAGGGTCTAGGCTCGTAGAATATCTATGTACCATAGATACATAAATGTCAAACACTCACTGTGAAGCACCATGGTTCATGGGAACATTAGTAAGAGATATGTTTTTGTACTTCTGCTTTTTATTGTAATTCACTGTAAGATACTACACAACACAGCTCTTCAAATTGCCAGGGAGAAAGTTATATTTTTCTCTGGAAATAGAGGTTGGAAAGATATATTTGTAATCATCTGTGTACATAAAGCTACTTACTCACTGTAGGCAAGAAATATGGTTGTAGTCTTGCTTTTTAAGATTTCAAAAGCTACAGGAATTATTATGAATGCTGATAGCGATCAAGGAAGCAATTTGGTCTGTTGCCAGGAAAAGGAGTTGCTACCATTCAACAGATTTTCTTTATCTTTCCACAAAGATTCCTCTTTCCCCCACCATAATGTTTAAGAATTTCCATGAAAAAAATGTTAACTAGCCTATTCTAACAATTAATATAGACTGTAACCTTTGATGTCCAAATGTATAAAGTTGATGCTTGATAGACAACTTTTCATAATTCTGATAGAGATGTACAGATAAATATAAACGCAATTTTATGTAGAGGCTCATATATAAAAATTAACGTAATTCAAATTAGATGTGTTCCAGTGTTTCTTGATGTTGTCAATGAATCACTGGTGTCCGTGAGGCAATTTATTAAAAAATGCAAAATGTTTTAAAATTACCCAATGCCAGAACAAAAGCTGAACTGTATTATTAGGAAAAATGAAATTAATATTGTGGTGGATAAAATAAGAAATGTCTCCCAAATGCTCATGCACTTGAACACTTGGTTCTTAGTTGTAGATGCTGTTTAGTGAGGGTAGGCACACTTCAGGAGGGATAGCTTTGCTAAAGGAAGTATATCACTTGGGTGGGCTTTGGAGGTTCATAGTGTTGCCTTGCTTACAGTTCTCTTCCTCTGCTCCCTGTGTGTGGATGAAGTATGGTCTCTCTTCTTTCTGATCTTAGCTCTGATGAACTCTATCCTTCTGGAACTGTAAGATAAATAGTATTCTCTCTTCCACAAGTTATTTTTTTCTAGTATTTTATCATGTAAGTAATTAATACTATTTATAATATATATACCTTAATTATCTGCCCTTATAATTTTCCCACGAAATGTTGAAATTCTCTAAAAATTTTATCATTGAAATACAGGGTAGATTCCTATGGGTATTTGAATGGTATCTGCGATGACATTTCTCATAGCTCAGTGAGATGTGAAGCTTCTATTGATAATGACAGTTTGCATCTGCTTAAATCCTTTGCTTACAGATCTCAGAAAGCTTTACTTAATATCAAGCAATTATATTACACAGTCACCTATAGTGACTGGCTTAATTATGCCTATTTCTAGAAGGATAGTAAACTAATAGATATTAGCTGGTAAGTCATGATTATCTAAATAATCAAAACCAGACAACCATATTTCTGGAAACAGCATGCCTCCTACAGTTACTAACTTCTACATGAAAGAGTATTGTTGGATTTGGGGCTTGGCCAAAATTTCCAGCTTCTGTACTGAGAATAGTCAAGTCTCTGAGGGTTATCCATACCCCATTCTCTGATTCATCAACAGTTCACATGAACTTTTAGAGGAAGAAAGTGTCAGGCAAAGGCTGTGTGTTTATGCAACACTGAGAATGACATAAATTATCTAAAAATCAATAAAGGAAAATTTAAACATATTTCTGTGTATGTACTGATTATTAAAATACACTCATACACATATTCATCTTTTCAGTGGCCCTGTTGAGTCTATTACCAATAGTTTAGATCCCCACTTACATTTTTGCCCCAGTTTTTATGTTTATGCTGCCTGCTCTGCTCTGACTGTATGGTGTAGGTGTGGAGTCCCGTGTGCAACCACAGCAGGCACTTAATAGGACCAATGGCTAATTTACTGAAGAATGATAAAAGCAAAAACTACAAGGGCAAGGATTTTAATGCTCTTACTGAGTTACAAGTCCAAACATGAAACCAATTATCTTCCAATGTCTTATGCAACTGCATTACAGTTCCTATTGCTGAGATGAATCATCATGACCAAAAGCAACTTGGGAGCAAAGGTTTATTTCCGTCTACAACTCTTAGGTCACACTCTGTGCTGTGTATTATCGTTGTCAACCTGACTACGTGTGGAATTAACTAAAACCCAAGCAACTAGGTACACATGTGAGGGATTTTTCTCAGTTGAATCATTTGAAACAATAAGACACACCCTAAATCTAGATCTTTTGAGCTAGGAGGATCCATCTTAAATCTGGACCATACTTTCTGGAGTCAGCCTATATAAAAGATATAGAGAAAGGAACTCTTGCACTTTGCTTGTTTGTCTTCATTCTCAATGGCAAGTCCATTCTTCCTTCATTAGCATTAGAGCCTACCTCTTTAGGATTCTGGCATATTCTAAAGACTAACTGAGACATCCAGTACCGTGGACTGAACAAATATGGCATTCTTGGCCTTTCTATGGGGAGACAGCCATTGTTGAAATAGTTGGACCAAAACTTGTAAGCTATTCTAATAAATGCTGTTTATATAAGAAAACAAACAAACAAACAAACCCCAAAACCAGCACAACTTAGATGCTTTTCTTAATAATCCACAAGAGAAATGGAATAATTTTTATATAATAGTTGACATTGACTGTTGCCTTTGTTGATTTTATTTTCTTTATGAGGAGCCTGGTTTTGAGTAGAATAATAAAACTACAGAATATCACCAACTTGCTCTGCTGGGGTAAAGAGCCATGGGAGAAATGAGGACACAGAAAGATCAAAGCAGGAAGTAACAAGCCCCTTTCAACCTCTTTCAGCCTGCCAATCTGCCCTTCTGTGCAAGCAAGCCTATCAAACAACCAGCTGGAAAATCAGAAATACACTCTGAGTGTCCCAAGCTTACTAGCAAAGAAATGCAAACACTATAGATTGGTCTGGGAGAAGAAAAACATGTTCCAAAAGAAAAAATATCACTCTTTTTCCTGTATTTTGCTTTTGTATTTCCATAATTTAGTAAAGGGTATACTCTCAATCTCTGCAGAAAATATCATGAGAAAATAATCTAATGCCCAATAGCTTTCTAATAATGTCTATTTATTTCTTAATTTTTACTTATGAAATATTTATATGTCTTTTGTGTTTATGTTCACAATTAAGCAAGTGTCTGCAGAGACAAAAAGAGGGTGTTGTATCTCCTGGTTTTAGAGAAACAGGCACTTATGAGATGCTTGATGTATACACAGGCAACCTAACTCCAGTCCTCTACAAGGACAGAATTCACTTTTAATTTCTGAGCCACCTTTCTAGCCCAGATAATGACTCTTCATGCTGTAGCTTCTGGCTTCCCCTTCACCCCAATTCCTAATATCCTTCTTAGTTAATATCAAACATATATCTATATATAGCTCTATTTATCAATCTTAAGTTTTCTAAGACCCTTGATTCTTGCTATATTCTCTTCCAGATTCTGTTACTCCACTTGTAATTTTCCACTGTGTTAACTCTTATTCATTTGGGGTAAACTTCAAATAGATTCTACAATGTCAGGTTCTTGTTAGTACACCACATAAAAGAAGTAAGCTGTTGTCACTGACTGATGGAGAGTAGCCACTAAATGTTTGTTATTATGATCCTAACCTTTCATATCTTTATCAAGGTTTTGATTTCCCAAATTCTCTCTAATACCTACCTGTGAATCTCTTGGTAATATCACAACATTTCAGATCATTAGGAGAATCCTGGGAGTGTTGCTCCCTCATACTACATGCTTTGATTTTTTTGTTGCATTTAAAAAATATATGCATGCCTGCTTATGTATGCATATGTGCACGTGTGCATGCATGTACCATGGTGTGTATAGGAAGTTCAAAGAACAAGTTGTAGGAGTTACTTCTCTCTTTCATCATCTGGATCATTGATACTGAACTGGTGTTGCATAACTTAGCAGCAAACATCTTTCAGGTGGAGCTATCATGTGGTCCACTGCCTGATTTTGAATAATTCAGAACATGTAATCAGTTTTGCTTAGACCCCACCATTCAGGAAAATGGAGCAAAAGAAAGATGGATAGAGAGACAGAAAGAAAAACAGAGAGGAATGGACTGTGTAGGAGAAAGTGAGATATTATATGCTGCTAGATGTGCCCAGGGTAGTATTATAAATGCATATGGTTGGTTGCCGTGGCAACTGTGAAAGTTAAAACATGACAGAATACCACTCGTGTCTTAATGGAGCTGGAATATATGTCCTGATACATTTCTTCCACCTACATTAAGACCATGAATTATGCAAAACATGCCATCTAAAGAGTTTATATTTAAAAGCTAGTCACCGAGCAATTTGGAAACATTTAGAAATTATTTTTCTTTTAATTTCTAATTAGATGCTGTGTTAACAATGGAAAAAGTACAAAAACATTTTGAGAGAGTTTTTTGATAGATTGAAACCATTCATGTGGAAGTCTGTAACATTATTCTAATTGATGTTCAGCTTTAACAGAAAGTTGGAATGTCTCAGTCTTCTATTTAAAATAAATGACTACTAGTGTTAAAAGCTCAGTTGAAGATTCTATAGGTGCCATTACTGAAGACATGAATGATGGAGGGAAGTGAAGAGATAGGGACCAGGACAGTCACAAAAGTCACTTTGGGTACATTAGGAAGAATTTTGGATTTTAGGTGTGTGGTGAGTTTAGAGGCTTAGAAGTACTGGTTTTTATTTCATAACATAACTACGTGATATGTATTGAATTTCAATATGAGTGAAAACATGAGAATAAAAGAAATATGAGAAAACTGAAGGCATAAGCAAGGAAGAAAAAATCAGTATGGGTCAAACAGCTGTCTATTTAGTACAAGGAGTGAGGCCACTGAGAAGATTTTCAGAACATGGCACAGAGGGCATTGGCAAAGACAAAGAAAGACTGAGTGCCCGAGTTGCTGTATTACCCTGAACACAGGTGGGAAGGGGGCCCTGGTTTCTTTTTGGTGTTGTCCTGAAGGGAGTGGATTTAATCCAAAGTCTGCACTGTTTCTGGTACCTTGGCAAGAAAGTGAAAGCTTTTCTTCATTCACTTCACAGCACACTCTGGTGTTTCTGGGTCACAGACTTCTATTGGTGTGAAAAGGGCTGAGACATATTTATGGCAAAAACAATCATGGGAAACTTGCAATTCTTCATGTCTCAAATCCCAAGGCCACTCATCTTTTTTTTTTGCAACCTTTTTCAGTCTTGACAGTATGGGTTTAAATATTTTTTTCCAACATTTTTAGCCATAATTATTAAGAAGAATAGGGTGAGATGTACTTCTTAATTCTATCTTGAATTGTATGAAAGGTCTGTAAATAATTCTTTAGTGAGGTCATAAGAGCATGGAGATGTAACAAGGTGACTGAACATTTGTCCCAGTTGTGTTAAGGCTGAATGGTTAAACCAAGACCCTACACATGCACACAAGACTGGACATTGTAACTCAAAGGACTTTACCTTGCCAGCAGTTGTATATAAACATATCTTTCTCTACTGTTTATTATATCAGGAATATATTTAATTACTATTATTATTTTAAAAACCTCTCAGTAATCTCAAGACCATTTAAAAAATAATATTATGAATTAATGAACCAATTGAATACCTCCTCTTTTTTGTTTCTTAAAGAATAATTTGAAAATAATGTTAATATCTGAACATTATTTTTCTTTCACCGTTTTGGTTCCAAGAATCTAACCCATAACATTTCAATGTGTTAATCTCACACAAGCACAGATCTACATCCTCATCCTTGGAAAATATTTAAACTAAATTATTATTGTTCTTTCTTTTTGACAATTTAAAATAAACTTTTGGGAAAAAATGTTCAAAATCAAAGTCTAAGGATTATTTTTATTTCCTCTGTAGAATAAATGTGATTTTAACCAGCTCAACTTCAACAAAATAGAAAACACAGCTGGCAATTTAATTAAATGCCTCTATAGTTGCTCTTCCGAGAAGGAGAAAGTTAGCCAAATTAAAAAAATATACAAAGCACAGAAGAGACTCTTTTCTGAAAGCTGTAAGTTGTAATATATACTTTCAACACTGGAATATAATTTTTTAAATCTCCTGGTCATTTTAATTCTCATAATTTTATAGTCCCCACAAGCAGATGGAGCCTGAAGTATTTGAACTAGTTTCAAATTCAAGGTTAGTCTGAAACTTGTGATTTCATATATCCTGTGTGCATGAGGTACAAAGAGAGCAGAGGGAAACATTAACATCCAGTTATTTGGCTAATGGAGATATTTGTTTTGGAAAAATATCCCCTTGCCATTTTAAAATTTCCCTTAAATGAAAAAGCATTCAATTTGGAACTGTTAATAAAAAAAGCCATGTATATTATCTTCTCAGAATAGTGCCCAAGACACTGGCTATATCTTCCTACTCCTTACACTCAGTTTTGCCATCATATCATAAATGATATGAAGAGTATGACTTTCTATCCTGACAAATACAATGCTGCTGAATAAATCCCACTGGAAAAACAGAATAAAGATTGACCAGTCTAATCAAGCAGGAGAATCTGAGTTTTATCAAGAACTCAAAGTCTCTTGGAATGCTCCCCACACACCTCAATATGTAGGACCCTTGTTCTTAAACAAGATTGCTTTCTACCAATAACTATAGGTGCATATATCCATTATTAAAGCTTAAACTGAATTCTTAATCTGCTTTTAATTCTTAGTGTATACTAAGCTATATTATAAACAAATTATACTTAGTGCATTGAAAAATAGTAATTCAAATAATGTAAGTTGTATCAAATCATATTGAGTAGGTTATATATTGAGTCACTCATATCATATTGAGTAGGTTACAGAAGAGTTAGGATTTTAAAATACCAGATATAAAGAGATTTTACTTTACCTATTTCTTTTAAACATGAAAACAAGGTACAATTGCATAGGAATTACCCTCCTCAGAATGAGCCTGTGTGTAGTAAGTAGCATTTTTAGGAAAGCTTCTGGTAAACTGCACAGCAGAACATAATAAGCATGGCTCTTCCTTTAGTCTGCTTTTCCACTTCAATGTAAGCACTTGAGGAAAGGATAATAATTTTATTATCAGAGACTTTCTTAGTTAACTCTTATAAATGATGTCATCTATAGAAAAAAATAAATCCTGCTTCAATAGCAATCTCTTGTAAATTCTGGTAGTAATTATGAAATACTTTTGCTATACCACATATCCTCAAAGAAACTTTTTATAATAAATATGCAAAAGGCACATATCTGGAAGTTTGCCTGGTCACTATGTTTTAGTGTTGTTGGAAGATTCTGTGTCTTGCTGAACAGCTCTGTCCCACCAGCCATTCACAAAAAACTATACAGTGACTTAATATTAATTATAAATACTTGGCCAACATATTAGGCTTGTTTTAAGCTAATTCTCATAGCTTAACACACTCATTTCTTTTGATCTATATGCTGTCCCAACGCTCATTTACCTAATCTACATATTTCCCATGCTGCTTTTCATGGCATCTCCTCAGACACTGACCTTCATCCCAGTAGCCTCAATCTGATTGTTCCACCTAACTTTATCCTGCTTTGCTATAGGCCAATCATCTTCTTTATTAATCAATGAGAGTAATACATATTTTCAGTATACAGAAGGATATTTGTCATCATTTACGAGGGGTTGTTATTGGTAATGGTCAAGAAAAAAAGGTTAACAAAGGAGAGAGATTCGGAGATCTCATTCTGAAAAAGGGGGGATATAGAACTCATAAGATAAAAGAGTATATTTTTGAATCTACATATAAACCAAAAAAGCAACTATTAGTCTTAAATATTTTACATTGGTATGGACTTTTGCACATTGATGCAAATTTAAGGTTATTTTTGTTACAACCTACTATGCATGCATTTCTACTCTTGTTCAATATACTGTACCTATACAACTCATTTAATAATGTAATTTAAATTTCTAGTCCTTAAAAATTATTATTAAAAACTATTTAAAATAATAAATAAGGCCAGGTTAATAGTTATTTATTACAATCAAACTTGTAGTCAACCTAGCTATCTTTTAAAGGTCTAACAAAAATATAGTTTAGACAGACAGGTGGTCTTCAAACACTTCAAATATCTATAGAATATGGCATTTAAGATGTTTTAATAACATAGTAATATGTTTTCTTTTATGACAGTGACATGTCTACTCATGTCCACTTCACCAATCTACTTCAAAGAAGATGATGGTGTTCTGCTGGAAGGTCTGCCTCAGCCTCTCCCCTCCCTCTCCAAATCCTGCTCCTTTCAGAAAGCCTGGCAAGTGGTGGCTCCTTCTCCAGATATGCTCAAAGCCATATCTACAGAGTATTTAATCTCTGGTCCCTAGACATGCCATGTGATTTCTCTTCTTCCATCTCCTGTTTCATTTCTGGGAAGCTTAATAGCTGCCCAGGGATGCTTTGCTCATTAAACCTTTTAATTTGACTTGATCTGGCTTATTGTGTCAGTGGAGAAACCCAGAACCAGGGATACAAAATAGTTATCAAGTGGCATCAAAGAAACTCCATAAGAAGTTTACTTTCTTAGTGGCAAAGTTAGTTATGGGACAAGAAACTTCCCTTGCCTTGACTGATGACAGTATGCTACCCAAATATTACAAGCAAGACACAAAGAAAGTGACTGCCAATCTTGGCCAAAACAAGGCAGAACAGTACCTCAAAAATCCTGTCTGATATTTTAGGCCTGTTTGCCAGTGATGGATACTCCAACATTGCAGAGGAACCTTGAGTGACTGTCAAAGCAGCCAGGTACTTCTGTCATATCTTAGTTTTGGAAGTTGTTTGCTTTTCACTTCCTGTTTACTCAGGTAAAAAAAAATGTCCTTTTCAGGTCTCTGATGGAGTTAAAGATTAGATAGTTATAGTTCTAGTTTTCTTTGTTTCTAAATTCAAAAAAGAACCTCACAAAACAGATTAAAAGTGTGTAGATTGAGAGATATAAAAGATAGTTTTGAGTTGGTAACACAAGTTAGGATAGAAAATGAATTAGGTACGACACTTCGAACTCATCAAGATAGGATGGATAATAGAACAATTTCTCTGAATTTGTCAAATGCAGATGAACTGGATATTGTTAATATAAATCTTGCCTACATATATTTGTATATAATTATTGTAATTACTGTATATAGTTTTACCATGTTAGTCAATACTTTTGCTTTTTATTTAGACAAAAAGGGTAGAATGAGTGTGATAATTTGATTGTGTTCTGACAAATAAAGCTTGCTTGGAGTCAGAGGACAGAAGTAACCATGAGCTAACCAAAATTAACCATAGAGGTTTGGAGGACAGTAGACCAAGAAGAGACAGGAAGTAGCAAGGTAGGGCTCAGGGAGGATTTCAGCCCTTTTGGATGAGGAATGGAAGAGAGATGAGGTGACTGGTAGATACTCTCTTTTTCTCTGATATTTCAAGTTCTTTCCACAATATCTGACTTGTAATTTTTTATTTATAAAGAGTAATTAGATTAATGCTTCATTTCAGTTTTTGTAGTTATTCTCTGTATTTTCCTCACACACCTAATCAAATCCTGAAGCATAACCAAATTTATTAAATACTATTTCAGTGCTAGATAGCACAGACTAATATCATTTGTTTTACAGTAAACAATATCTTCTTTTCAATTTTGATTTTTTACCTTTGGGATTAGAGATGTATGGTTTTTTAGCAGGCACATCGATCAAGTCTCAGGAACATGGATGTATTTGTTTTTCACCAGTGTGACAAATATATATGTTGGAAGAAACAATATATTTGGGGTCATAGTTTTAGGGTTTTTAGTCCATGACCGACTGGTTCCATTGCTCTGTTCTGTTTCTGAAATTATAGAAACTCTAACTGGATTTATATTACCTATGATCACCTATAATAAGATCAGTATAATCTTTAAAGAATGTGGCATAGTCAAGTATATAAAGTTGAAAATAGCTCACAGTTTATTCAAGTCCTGGTCTCTTGAACCTGCAAATATTATTTGTAATTCAGAGACTTTTCTGATACAATTAAGTCAAGGATCCTGATGGGGGAAGTTATTATGTGTTAACCAAACATGCCCTAAGTTTCATAAGGCAGAGATATTGCACTTGTATATAACAAATTGGACAACAAATAAAAACAGATAAACTTCTAGAAAGGTTTGAACTTTTGTCATTGGATCATAAAGTGATCATTGATAGACCTAAATGAATAGACTGGATCAGCACTAGAAAACCATCCAACTAAGAAAATCCCAAAGCATATAGCCTCCATGGTACACTTCTATTAAACATTTAGAGAAGGATTAATGCCAACTATTCACAAACTGTTTTAATAAATTCAAGAGAACCAAGTTTGAAAGTACCATTATGAGACAAATTTTTTGATATAAAATTCAGAAAGTTGAGTATAGTTGTGTATCCCTATAATCACATCACTCTGGAGTTAGAAATAGGAGGATTTCAAGTTCAATGCCAGCCTGGGCTACATAAGGAGACCTTTCCTCTTTTCTCAACCACACACACACACACATACACACACACGCGCGCGTGCACGCACACACACACACACACACACACACACACACACACACACACACACACACACCAAGAGAAAAATGGGGTGAAGATGTTAAAGAAAGATGCTGTGGTGGCTTAAATAAGAATGGCTTGTATAGGCTCATCAATTTGATATCTCAATTGGTAAAACTCAGCTGGTGTTCCTCAATTGATCCTCAACTGGTAGACCTGTTTAGGAAGAATCTTAAAATATAGCATTGTTAAAGGAGGTGTTTCACTGGGGACAGACTTTTATGTTTCACAGGACTTGTTTTATTTTCTCTGCCCCATAGGTTTGGTTCAAGATGTGAGCCCAGAGCTGTTCCTTTGCACCATCATAAAAGACTCTAACCCCATTGAGACATAAACCATATTAAATGCTAGCTTCAAATGTTGCTATGGCCATGGTGTTTTAACACAGCAATACAAAAGTAACTACAATACATGCTACAGGAAAAGAAAACCACAAGTTAATATCAATGATGGAATAGATTGAAAGATACTGAAACATACAAGCAAATTAAATTTGACATAACATTAAAAGGATCATGGACCATAACTGATGACATAATTGGATGTCATTGAATGTGATGATGGATTCTCACTAAAGCAATTTAATTTGAAATAACACATTAGCATAATAAAGGATACAACTATGTAGTGTTATTACATGAAGATAAAGAATCTGATAAACTGTTCAACTTCTTGTAACAAAATGTGTGAAGAAACTAGAAATGCAAGAAAATCACCCCAACATAATAAAGATAATTGCTGAAAAATTACATAAAAACATAATGCAGTAAAAACTACAAAGCACCCATAGAGGATAAAGCAGAGGGTAAAGATGTTCTTTCTCCTCATTTTTATTCTACAAACATTGCCAAACTTAGGTAGAACAACAAGGAACTGACATACGGCAATGTGATGAAATGGAGAAGAAAGTATGATTACCACAGTAGTATACACACACAACTCAGCAATAAAGTTAAAAATTCAGAAATATATAAAGCCCAAATGAAGTAAGACAATCACAGACTCATGCTGTAAGATATTTAAAGTAGTAAAATGATGATTCCAGAGATTGGTGAAAGGAGACATTCCTACTAGAGTAGTAATGCTTCAGTCACTCATACTGGGTACTGTGTGCAAATATTCTGCAAGACATTTTAGCTGGAGTCAATAATACTTTACTGAACAAATAAAATATGTTAAGAAGGTATATTTCATAATACTGCACTTAATATAATGAAGTCAACAGAATAAAGTTAAAAAAGTAAAGAATGCCACAGAGAGTGTTGATGGTAGAAGATCAAGTCAGTGCTGGACTGAAGCTATGACACTCTGTTGGACATTGATATAGAAGACTTAGAAGGGAAACAAGTCAATGAAGACAGTTTTGAACGTAAAATAGGCAAAGATATGTGCTTCTCCCCACCATAGTGAAAATTCTTCTAGACTTCTCACATCCAAAATTATAAAATATTGTCTGTTTTTAAGCCACCATGACTGAGGTAATTTGTTATGTCATCTAAAACAAAGAATATATCCCCTCAAAACTTGAAAATAATACTAGAAGGAATAAGTGAAATGACAATTCCTTTGTTAAAACAATGAATAATTACATTTAAAACAGAAAATGGGTATGAGGATATAGCTTACTTGGTAAAGTGGTTACCACAAACACATGACAAGTTCAATCTCCCAAACCCATGTAGACGTGGTGCATGGGAGCCAATCCTGTGCATTAGCACTGCAGTGGTACAGGTGGATCTCTGGACTAATTGTCAGCCAACCTAGCTTAGTCAATGAGGTCTGGTTCTCAAAGAGAGAACTTACCTATGTATAAAAAGAATGAGGTGGACTTCTCTTTAAAAATGATGCCAAAGTTGGACCTTTGGTCTCTGTATGATCATGCATATGTCTACACACATTCATACACACAAATGCACACACAAGCACAAACACATACACACAGAGAGACACAGAGACAAAGACACAGAGTCACAGACAGACAGACAGACAGACAGACAGACAGACACACACGGCATAAATTGTTCTCTGAGTTCTTCTTCTTTTATCACACAAGCAGCTGAGAACAAATTTTAACCACTCCAGAACTTCTAGCTTAATTTCAAAGCGATTTAACCTTTTGGGTGTCCAATTTTTTTCTTGTATTTTATAACCTATGTTTTCTATTATCTCTATACACTAAATAACATTCATTATAACATGATTTTCATTCAGTAAAATCTGGCATTAAGTAAATGCTAGAATTAATAGAATAAAAGAAATCTATGAAATAAATCAGTTGTATAACTTTAGAATTTAAGGAATTCAGAGTTTGATTTTATTTAGCTTAAAGAATTAATCTGCATTATTTCCATTCTGACTTAGTGAAAACTTTTAATTTGATTGCCATTTCATGCCTTCATACTTAAAATTCAAATACAGATGATTCAAGACATTAACTTCAGAAAGACCCCATTATTTAAGATGTTCACTGGTTCTTATCTCCCTTTCTAGGTCATCTGCTATAGAAAGAATATGAAAGTCTGTGGAGATGAGAAGCAATGTTAAAAACACAGAGGTAATGCTGGGGAAGGAGGCATTTAAGAAGTACTACCTCAGATCTATTTGAATTCAGAATTGCATAAATAATGTAAAAGTGACTGAAACCCTATGATAGAAGTCTGTAAGAAAGATGCATTTGAGTTCTTACTGTATGTATTACCATAGTGTGGATTCTGAATTACACAAAACTTTCAATGTCTGTCCTTAGCTTGGTGCTTATTGAGTAATCTTTAGGGGAACTCAATGGGCTCAATGAACTGGAGTGTGACTGATGACAGTAGTTGACTGGACTCTCCAAAAGTATGGGCAAAATAAACCTTATTCTTTTTACAAATTGATTACCTAAGGTATTTTGCTACAGTGATGGAAACATACCTGTCAACTCTCTTACATCCATAATTCAGCACTCGGCCAGTACCCATGATGTATAGCTTTCTCTCAGGAAATACACTTAGGTGTTGGATGGCACAGTTAATAGGTGAATTATTTCAGTGTCTAGAAAAGGGTTCAGCTAAGGTTGATTAAGCTGTTTCTTTTTTCATTTAATGCTTTGATATGTCAGCCAGAGGCAGCATTCAATTCCTTTGTGACTTGCTCTGCTAGCTTGGGCAGTAGGCCAATTCCTTCAAATGGAACAAACCTCTCCTTTGCCCAAACATTTGCTCAAGAGGTGACTGCATGGGAGTTTACATGAGTGAAAGGTTTGTTCCACTTTATTTGTATTTTGTTGCAAGCTGCCTTCTCAAAATGGGTTTTATTTAATATTTGATCTTCAAAACATGGCTGAAGCATACATTTTCATGCCCTGCTGAGAAACTAGAATTTATTTAAGAACTCAAATATTGCAGCAATTTATTTTAAGAAAGGCAGTATAGCTGGTTTACTGGTGTGCTTTGTAGAAAATGCAGACTCATGGGACTTTACTTCAAAAATACTATAGGATGGGGAGATGCTTATTATAGCTGAATACACATATATCATAAGGTTTCTTGAATTTAATTTTAATTTTTTCTGAAGGAAGAATGGGAGGGAGAGAGAAAGAGAGTTGGGGGAGAAAGATAACATTTGAATTCTGAGAAATGAGATATAGTACATCTCAATATATTAACTCAAAACACAGAACTCACAATAGATTTAACTAACTAAGGATGGGCAAAGTAAGACAGAAGAATCAGTTAATAATGATCACTGAGTGACATGATCATGGATCATAAAATTAAATCAGTTTTGTGGAAGAAGCAATCATTGAGTTTGAGGAAATGGTAGTAAATCAGCAGTAAAGTCAACACTCTTGTCTAAAGTGTTTATAGTATTGGCAAGACTAGCATACTTAAACTGCAGTAGTTTAGTGAGATTCACACCTAAAACCCTAACACTAGAGAGGGGAGGAAAACCATAAGTTAGAGGCAAGACTGGGTTACAGAGTCTAAAATTTTCAAAGCCAGCTTGTTCTTGTATTGAGATCCTGTCCCAGTAAATAGGTAAACAGAGAAGGAAGAAAGAAAAGAAGAGAGAGAGAGAGAGAGAGAGAGAGAGAGAGAGAGAGAGAGAGAGGAAAAGAACAAAAAAAAGAGATGGAGGGAGGGAAGAAGGAAAAAAAGGAAGGAGGAGGGAATGGAAGGGATGGAGGATGAGAGGGATTGGGAGAAGAGAGGGAAGGAGTCAGTCCAGTGAGACAACACAGTAGGTAAAATACTTGACACAGAAGCCTGATGACCACAGAACACAGAGCAGAAGAAGAGAACTGTATCCTGAAAGTCGTTCTTTGACTTTCACACACAAGCTGGGTCATGTTCATGAGGCACCCCATCACATATGTAGACATGTGTACAGAAATTTAAAAAATAATTAAATAACTAATATTTGAAATTTAAAATGTAGCAACCAATAGCCAGCATTGTCACTGAAACCATCACTGAGAAGGGTGACAATTTGGTTGAGCATCTGTGTTCTATTCAAGAAGAGCCTATGCTGAATGGCAGTATTTCACAAAAGAGAAATATTTGCACATTTCAGAATGACTTGAATTTCTTTTAGAATGATTTTCAAGACATGCACTAAAGGCTTTGGTGGGGATGAAGACAGAAATTCATTACGCAAAAAAAGTTTATGAAATGTTTAAGTCCAGTGTTTAAAATTGAAGCATGATTAATAAAAACTCAGAGACAGATATTGGGGTTTAACCTGAGGAGCAGAAAAGCAAAGCAGCCAACCATTGGCTCAAACTCAGTCCAAAAATGATGATCCTGCCTCCATGATTCTCAGAATGAGACTGTGTCTGAGATCTGTCTTCTCCCATTTTATAATCCTCTCTAGTTCTGGGATTAAGGGAATGCATCACTAATGCCTGATTTCTATGGCAAACTAGAGTGGCTGCTGGGATTAAAGGTGTGTGTTAATGTGGCTATAGGAATTAAAAGTTTGTGTTACCACTATCTGGTCTTTGAGGCTGGCCAGTGTGACTGTTTTATTTTCTGATCTTCAGGTCTACTTTATTTTTTAAAATACAAATGAAATACTACTATTTAAAATTATGATAAAAATGAAAAAATAATTATTACAAGAAATATTTTTAGAAATTGCAATTCTTTGTTAGTTTAAAATACTTCACAAATATGCGAAAAATACTGCAAAAGAATACATAACATTTTAAGATATAGGTGTAAATTATTAATTTAAATTTAGATGAACATATGAAATAACTTTTAGTAAAATTTTGAAAGTTAATCAAAATGTATTTTTTACAAAAAATGATAATAATGTGCATTCCAACTGCATATAAACTTATCTGAAAAAATATTTGAATTATCACCAAACATCTTTATTTTTATATTATTATCACCAGCAAAATAAATAACCATGAGTTTTAAGTGATTTTTTAATCTCTAAAAAATAATTTTATTAGCAGATAAAAGTGTATTTTATAGGCTATGGTGCAATATCTTGATACAGTCATATACTGAATAATAATTAATTGGAGTCTCAAGTGTTTGTGGAAAGAATGACCTATAGATCATGATATGAGGAATTCTTTTGAACTCCAATTGATTTCTATGTCCAAAACTAATTCAGGTAGTGTTTCTATTAGCATGGATGATACCCAGAGAAATCATTAACTTGTATCTAAAGTTCCTCTTATCTGTGACTTTAAAGCATATAGTAGAAAACTAAGGGTGAGATATAAAACAATTTTACATGATTTCTGATCAAAGTGTTTTCTACTGTTAAAAGACTATCTATTAAGATGCTGTCTAAATTCATTCATTCTAATTGGTAGGTGCTGAAGCCATGAGAGTCTACCCTCTCCTTCTCCTCCTATCCCTAACTTGTGCCATGACACTCAATCTGGTATCTATTTGGGACAAAAGGACATAATTTTCCATATTTAAAAGAAACATTTATTCCTGTGAAATTGAAATTTCACTGAAAAGTTTCATGTAGGTATAAACTTTATTCTCCATATAAGTACTGCTGTCCTATAACTGAAGCCATGGGTGTTTATGAAACTCTGAATAGATTTGTTCCCCCTTAATCTACATCTACTAATACTAAGATTTTGACTACTTTTTTAAAATGTCTAAACACTGCCATTAACTTGTTAGGTAAGATAATGACATTGAATTTTGACAAGATATTCATACATTATGAAAATGTGTCATTTATTGGGATAACAATGAATGGTAAAGAAAGCTATAAAGCCAGTATAAGGAAAATCCATTCAACTCTGGATACCAAATTAAATACACAGTCCCATTTCTTGAAATTGTTTTTTAAAAGCATTTCAGGTCACCACTGCTTAACAAATCTTTGTATCTTTAAGAAAAGTACCCCTGATTTGTTATCAACCTTATGTTGGTATAAAAATCTGAGAGTTTATAAATTGAACTGTAATATATTGAAAACAATATGGATTTATGCATGTTATATTTATTTACTGACACAGTAATTCGTTTTGGGGCTATGGACCTTGTTTTGACAGAGAACTTGTTGTTTCGTCTGCCAAGCCTCAAACTCTGGACATTCTAGCTCATGATCATCCAAGTGTGTATTCTGTACCCATCTCCCAAATAAGGGTGGGAGGGCTGGAGTACCTAATGCCTGCCACGGCAGTGAACTTTTTTCACTTTTTTTTTATTTTTCCATTCAAAAATTTCCACTTCCTCCCCTCCTCCCATTCCGCTCCTGCACCCCCACACATTCTCTTCCCTCCCCCTCCCGCCTTAAGAGAGGGCAGGGTACCCTGCCCTGTGGGAAGTTCAAGGCCCTCCCACATCCATCCAGGCCTAGGAAGGTGTGCATCCAAATAGACTAGGATCCAAAAAAGCCAGTATATGCAGTAGAAACAAGACTCAGTGCCATTATCGATGGCTTCTCAGTCAGTCCCCATTGTCAGCTACATTCACAGAGTCTGGTTTGATCACATGCTCCTTCAGTCCCAGTCCAGCTGGATTTGGTGAGCTCCCATTAGATCAGGCACACTGTCTCAATGGGTAGACCAACCCCTCACCGTCCAGACTTCCTTGCTCATCTTCTCCTTCCTTCTGCTCTTCAATTGGACCTTGGGAGCTCAGTCCAGTGCTTTGATGTGGGTCTCTGTCTCTATCTCCATCCATCACGGGATAAAGATTCTATGGTGATATTCGAGATAATCATCAGTGTGATTATGGGGCAAGGCCAGTTCAGGCACCCTCTCCTTTGCTGCCCAAGGACCTAGCTGGGGACATCCCCATGGACACCTGGGGTCCCCTCTAGAGCCAAGTCTCTTGCCAACCCTAAAATGGCTCCCTTAATATAGATATCTTCTTCCCTGCTCCTATATCTGCCGTTCCTCCATCTCCACCCTCCCATTCCTTCAAGCTTTCCCAAGTCCTTCCCTTCTCCCTTCTCCTTCCTCCTCTCCCCTTCCCCTAACTCCTTCCCCACTCCTAATCCCACCCCCATGCTCCCAATTTTTGCCCGGCGATCTTGTCTGCTTCCAATTTCCAGGAGGTTCTATATATGTTTTTCTTTGGGTTCACCTTGTTATTTGGCTGCTCTAGGCTTGTGAACTATAGGCTTAATGTCCTTTGTTTATGGCTAGAGTCTACTAATGAGTGAGTTCATACCATATTCATCTTTTTGGGTCTGGGTTATCTCACTCAGGAGAGTGTTTTCTATTTCTAATCATTTGCATGTAAAATTCAAGATGTCATTGTTTTTTACTGCTGTGTAGTACTCTAATGTGTATATATTCCACACTTTCTTGATCCATTCTTCCATTGAGGGGCACCTAGGTTGTTTCCAGGTTCTGGCTATTACAAATAATGCTGCTATGAACATAGTTGCAAAAATGCTTTTGTAGTATGTTTGGGCATCATTTGGGTATATTCCCAAGAGTGGTATTTCTGGATCCTGAGGTAGGTTGATTTCCAATTTCCTGAGAAACCGCCACACTGATTTGCAAAGTGGTTGCATAAGTTTGCATTCCCACCAGCAATGGATGAGAGTTCCCCTTACTCCACATCCTCTCCAGCATAGGCTATCATTGGTGTTTTTGATTTTAGCCATTCTGACAGGTGTAAGATGGTATCTCAAAGTTGTTTTGATTTGCATTTCCTTGATGACTAAGGAAGTTGAACATGACCTTAAGTATCTTTTGTCCATTTGAAGTGTTACCTTATTGCCATTCTCCTCAGAATGTTCTATATCCATGGCTCTGCTTTTGATGTGTGGAAGAGGAGATGAGTGCTGGACACCACTATTCAATCAGTGTGGCTCCTCATTGTCAATCATTTCTTGCAGGTGTTTGAACTTCTGGATACATTTTAGAATTGGTGGGGTTTATTTGAAATTCGTTGACTATCTAGATAAATTTCAGGAAAATTACCATCTTTAAATTATCAGTCAAGTATTTGTACCTTTGAATAAGCCATGACTTGCCTAGTTTTGTATTCATTCATGACTTTCAAAAACTTCAAATACTCTTGAAATAGTATATCTTGTCATACATCAATAAATAATTTCAGCACTTGTGAGGAGAATAGTTGTGAGTTTGTGGCAATTCCTGGGCTATAGGGAAAATCCTTTTAAATAATAAATAAATAAGTAAATAAATGAAATAACTATACTAGTTAGCTAATCAACTTGATATAAGCCAGTGTCATCTGGTTAGAAGGATCCTAAATGGACAAAATTGTTACTTCATATTGGTCTTGTGGCAACTCTGTGGGAGATTTTCTTGATTAGTGATTGATAAGTGAAGCCATAGCCTACTACTAACTATGGCTACCCCTTGGCCAGTGGTCCTATACCATACAAGAAAGCAAGATTTTCAAGCCACAAGGAGAGAGCTAGTACACAACATTTCTTCAGGCCTCTGCTTCACTTCTTGCCTCTAGGTTCCTGCTTGATGTGTTCCTGTCCTGACTTCCCTTAGTGGTGGAGTGTGAGCTGAGATTTCTGAGCTGGAACAAGCTAGTCTCTCACAAAGCTGATTTTGTCAGAGTGCTTATTACAGGAATAGAAAACAGACTTAAACAGGAATAAATAAATGAAATAGGTAAACATCTCTTGAAGTTTTCAAATGCTTTATTTTATTTCAAAATAGTAATTTTTGTTTTTTTGGTTAGAGCTATTACAAATGATAATAAATCAAAACTATTTTTTATTTATATAAACTTCTGTTATACCTGCATAAAACTGACTCCTATGTGCTAAACTTACTTGTCATGTGTCACTAATTTTAATAATTTATCTAAATATTCTTGATTTTCTATCTAGACAACTGTGTATTCTATAAAATCATAATGGAAGCTTATTTCATTTTCTTCTTTTCAAATTCTGAAATTTATATTAGATTTATTTGATGATTCTAGAAGCAATTGATGCCTAGACCCTGCTTCATGGGAATAAAAATGTTGCTTGTCCATATTTCTATCTCCATTATGTGATGTGGAATTCCCCTCTGTGTGCTGTGATTACCATTAATGAATAAAGAAACTTCCTTGGCCTGTTGATAGGACAAAACTTAGGTAAGGCGGAGAGGACTGGACTGAATGCTGGGAGGAAGAATGGCAGAGTCAGGGAGCAGCCATGGAGCCACCAGAGATAGACGTGCTGAAACTTTTCTGGTAGGCCACGACCTCATGGTGATATACAGATTAAGAGAAATGGGTTAAATCAATGTAAGAGTTGGCCAATAAGAAGCTAGAGCTAATGGGCCAAGCAGTGATTTAATCAATACAGTTTCTGTGTGATTATTTCAGGGTTAAGTGGCTGGGAATGACCAAGCAGCCCCCTGTAACAATTCTGGATTTAGTAAAAATGGTTTATTAATGCTTCAATAACAGACTTTCTTCAGGAAGTGAAACCAGCCCATCACTTTCCTGTCCTCTGCACTTAGGATTCCTAGGATTTCTAGGTTCTGTGTTGCTGAACAAAGATCTGGACAGAGAGAAATTGATTGTATTAAAACAGACTGTTTATAATGGAGGACAAGACACTAACATAGGGAGCCAGAACATGGAAAGATCAAAGGTTCAATGGTCCTAAGCTTAGAACCCCTGACCTCTTTCTGGTTTATTCACATATTACACACTTTTTCTGTTCTATTTTGCTCAGGTCATCTATAGCAGAAGGAGGGGGTTCTCAAACACTGGTATCTTTCATATGCTAACCTTGGTGCTTCTGGAGCCTTCTTTTTCATCCATTCATCCAAACCTCCTTCCTAACCCTATAGTTCTTACTGTGGGTAAATGAATTATGAAGCCTTCCCCTTAAGTTCTAGCGCCTTTGGTACTGGAAGGTATTCTGCAATCTGTCCTGTCTGTAAAATATGCTAGGACAATGATAGTAGAGAACTTGTGGGAATAGCTAACCAGTGTCTGATTGACTTAGGGCCCACTCTACAAGATGGAAGCCATAGCTGGAATTGCTTGGGCAATAAAGAACCTGATGCTAGATAGCCCAGAAAACTAAGGTAAAACCAAACACTACTGGTCTTTAAAAAAGGGGGTGGCATGGGGTCAGGTGGTAGGCTGAGTCAGTTGTGACCAACCCCCTTATTAGCTCACCTGGGTAGCAGGGTAGAACTGACCCTATCAACAGGAGTTTAGGGTATAAGGGTTGGATGTGTGTGTGACTGTGGGAGATGTGGCCCCATCCTCATCTTCTATGTGGTAGCAAGGGCTAGGGAGAGATGCCCTCTCCCCCCAGGGAGAACTGGCCCTGAGAGCATAAGAGTTGCATAGTTGTCCCTGCTCTGCACTAACTGCAGCACCCAAGACAGTTGCCTCTGCACCTCACCTTGGCAACACAGTAGAGTTGGCCCTGGTTGTGTATGTGTAGGAGAGGTGACTCTGCAGAAGCTTGTCTTTCTATATAGGGCAAAGTAACCAGGGGCAGAGCTGGAGAATTCATTCTAGTATTGGGGACAGGGTAGACCTGGTGGACTTATCAACCCTGTAACTGCCCAGGCTCACAACCGTGGTTATGAGTTGTCCCACCCCAAGATTCATTCTGTATATGGTCTTCTGGATAACATGAAATAGCAGGACCTGCAGATCCAAAGTTGCAGGATCTCCATGACACAGGACAACAGGATATCCAAGAGGAGTCTCATCGAGAGCCAGTTCAATGGTATAGCAGAAACCACAGGCCTAGAACCAGGCCAATGACTCTTTGTAATAGACACTTGCAGGTAAAGATATATGGACTAATGGGTATACTGTGTGAGACTCACTGTGTCACACTACAGCTTCCATGATGAGATTTTCCTTCTCTCTCTTTCCTACCCTCTCTATTTGTTCTTTTTTTCTCAAATTTTATTTCCTTTGGTGGGGGAGGTTGCAAGGACAGAGGGTGGATATGAAGGGATAGCGAAATGAATGGAATTGAGATTACTGATGTGAAAGACAGAAAGAATAAATAAAAAATAAAAAGTAGTGCTGTGGGAGCTCCTTCCGCTCCTTCAGCTAGTAGCCTTTGAGATACCAGCCCACTGGGGTGTGGTATCTTTCTCTTTAAAAAGCAGCGGCAGTCCTCCTTTAGCTCTCTTGCTTTGGACTCCGCAACTAGACTACTTTCTTAGACATGTAGGACGGTGTTCTGTAAGTTTTTTCCCATTAAATAAATAACCCTTTTATTAATCAGTCCAAACTGGTGTGGGATTGTTTCATGCTAAAGTATCAATAAAATGACCCATAATAATACTCTGCTATATCAGTTCTTTATTCAGTTGCCATCAGAGAAGTTTCTTCCTGCAGCAGACAGGAACAGATGCAGAGACCATAGTCAGACATTACTAAGAGGGAGAGAGTACTTGGAACACACAGCTCTAAATGGGGTGTCTCCATTAACTCACTCACTTCATAGCTAAGGAGGCAGAAAGAGTGTAGGAGGCAGACGAGATGGAGGACACCAGGAGAATAAAGCCCTTTGAATCAACTATGCAAGGCTCATATGAAGTCACAGTGTCTGAAGCAGCAACCATAGGGCAGACATGGGTCTGTGCCAGGTCTTCTGTGTTATTGGAACTTTCAGTTTAGTGTTTTTATGGGACTCCTGAGTGTCCCATAAAATGAGTGGAATGAGTGGAACTCTGATTCTTGTACCTACTCTTGAGACTCTTTCCCTTCTATTGGGTTGCCTTCTCTAGCCTTGATGTAATAGTTTTTATTTTATCTTATTATGTTTTATTGTACCATGTTTGGTTTTTATTTCTTAGAAGCCTGTTCTTTTCTAATGAGAGACAGAAGGTGAAAGACAGAAGATGGAAGGGAGAGATTTGGAAAAACAGGAAGGAGTAAAGAAAGGGGAAACTGTAATCAGGATTTATTTTCAATATGAAAATAAAATTACATAAGTACAGAAAATGTTCTCTAGTCATAATTTTGAATATGTTCATCCATTTAAACATGTATGTGTATTACATTATTTTTCTTGTTAATTATGGACTATGGTAAGTTGTATTAGGGAGAATTCATCTTTTATTATTGAATAAAATTTAATTTGGTGAAGATATTTGGTATTTTTATGACGCTGAAGTTAGCTATTGAGGGTTCTTATACCCTGGGCTGCAGAGATGGTTCAGCTGATAAGAATATTTGTTGCTTAATCATAAAGACTGGGGTTTGGATCCAAGCAACTGCATGAGATGGCTTGTAACCATCCATAACCCTAGCTTTGAGGGATCTGATCTTCTGACTTCTGTGAGCACCCATACACACACACACACACACACACACACACACACACACACACACACACACACAGAGAGAGAGAGAGAAAGTCACATAAACATACATACACTCACATAGACATGCATCTACTCACAGGCACATACACTCAACTCACAACTCACATAAACACACACCCACTCTAATAGATATATAAAATTATGTAGACACACACGCTCACATAGACACACATAAAGAAATTAAAAATAAAATGAATTTCCTGATTTTTTTTCTTCTAACAGATTTTTTTTTTCAGTGCTAGAGATGGAATTTGAGTCTCACATGTGATCAGCAAGTGCTCTACCACTGAACTACAGTCCAACCCTTAGCTTGTTTTTATTATATTGGTTTCAAAGCCCGTGAAAGAACAGTCTCTAGATCAACTTTAAGCGAAAATTTCCATTATCTCTGCCATGACTCTGAGATAAATCTTTTCTGAAAGAGGTTGACTGTGGTGCTAGAGAGATAGCTCAGTGGTTAAGAGCACTGGCTGTTCTTCCAGAACACCCTAGGATGTCTATGGCTCCGCATAACCATCAAGAGTACAGTCTTAAGGTATACTAATGTCTTTCACTGTCTTCAGTGGGTACCAGGCATGAATGTGGTACACAGATATAAATGTGGTCAAAACATCCACACAAATAAAATGAAGGAAAAATAATAAACATAACAAAGGAAGATGCATGTAATGTCTTCTTTATGATAAAATTTATAGATATCAATTTATTATCATTTACATTTTCTTTTTCTATTTCTTGATGAATGCATATGGGCTGTATAAACATATGGTTTTTAAGATGCTTTTTCAACTAATGTTTGCAAATTGCTTTGTAAAGAACTGGGGTGGATTTGACAGATAAAAAACCCTCCAAGACAAAAGTTGTTCAGTTTCTTGGATGCCGGCAGAATACAGGAGGACTGTCAGGGACAAAGGACAGTTTATTACACACAAGAAAACTCAGAATATCAACATTCTTGTACTGCCTCCCCACACTCCAATTCCCACAGAGCAAAGATAAGTCGGCCAGATGACACATGTTTGGGAAGTAGGTTACATTAAGAGAGAGGAAATCTGAATTTAACAGCCCGGATCTTTTCTAATGAGCAAATAAAGCCTAACCTTTGTTCCCCAGAGAGCCATTATCTTTATCTTCTAAAGCTACAGGAAAGACACCTTGTGCTCTGGAGGGAAAAACTGTTCTATCACTTAGTTTGTTTGCCATGACCAAGTCCTTGAAAGATAGCCTCCACATCTAGATGTGGAGGAATTGGAAACTCTCATTCTCACAGATAGGAACAACCCCAAAATCAATTATTTGTCTTCGATGCCCCCAGAGAATTGAGGCTATAGGACCTCATCCCTTCCTACAAGCTTGGAAAGGTAAATACATCCAGGAAGTTGCAGGTGATATCTCCTTACCAGGAGATAAGCCACTGGAGTCAGAGTGGAAGGAGTGGTTACACACTTTCATGAAGTGATCATGGTTAATTGTGAGCTAACTTGAAAATCAATTTAAAAGATTCCCCACATTTGAATTAGCTTCACCTCCATGATTTCCATCATGTTCTTACAGTACATATTGAAGAACATTCCTCCATTGTTTTGAAGAGAGGGACCAGTGAGGGACCAATGGAAATAAGTTCAGTGAAAAAGCAATCACCACTCCCAACAAAAACTATCTATCCTCCTGGGATGGTGTCCTTCCAGAGCCCCACCAGGACAGGGAACATGGAGAAACCACAGCTTGCGAATCCTCCTATTCCCTGCTTCATGTAAGTGTAGAAAATTTAAATCACTAAAGGAAATTTTTGAATGTCAAATTCCAGGGGAGGAGGAGAAAAAGGTGAGAGGTGGCATGAGGGATGGGGGGAGAGAGAGGAAGGGGCAGCATGAGAGAGCTTTCATTATAGAACTATGGAATTCTACTTTAGCACAACTTCTTATCATATCAACAGATCACCATAGCCACAACACCAGATTGCAAATGAGAGCTGCAACATGCATCATTGCTTATTTATTGAAGATAGGATCTCTGTATGTACGCCAATGTGGCCTCTACCATCCTCCTGTCTCCACCTTCTGACTTCTAGAGCAACAGGTAAGTGCTACCATGTTCAGACTCACCCTTTATTTAGGCAAAAGTTTTTAGGAAAATTCAGATTCATAATGAAAAAAACATATGGGAACTGACCAGACACAAAACACTTTTGGTTCAAGTAGAATAGACACAAGATTACAAGTACTGTGATGAGAATTCCTAGAAAGAAGTCTGCAAAGATTGACTGACTTATTAAATATTGGAATGTTGTAAGCCAAAACCAATTTATCTCGGGGCATCTATAGCCTCCTTAATCACCATCTATTGCTTTTTCTGTCAAAGACCGTATGTCTTTGTGACCATTACTTAAATCCTTAGTTTCCACTTATAAAAAAGCTGAGAATACTGTCAGATAGCATCCAAAGGCTACAGCAGAGTTTTCTTTGCTTTGCTGTAATCTACCTTCCTCAAAAACCCTGAAGTGCCTTTAACACTCTAACAATTGCTTAATTTTATTACCTTCTTTGTTCTGTTTCTATAAAACATTCACAAAATGGCCACCTCATTGGAACAAGGTGTTTAGGGAAACCTAAATCTGTGTTCCCAGGCCATGGTCACTCACATTTGGATGCATAATAAACTATCTCTTTTGTTCCTGAGACAACAGCTATTATTTTCATTGGTGTAATCCTGAAAACAAATGATATTACAAAAGAAGACATTTGTACCTACCCCTTCTCTATTCCACTGTTGAAACAATGGTCCCTAAGAAACTGGAAGTTTCCTGGGAATCTAATGCTATGAAAGGAAAAGGAAGAGATTGGTGCCAACCAACAGAGGACTGTCTCCCCCGGTAAAGATATCCCATGGGAGTGACTCTTCAGATTACCTTGCAGGAGAGACATGAAACAGACAATGATAGGTCACTGATAGGTCACTACACCCACATGCAGAACAATGTGCTAAGTTAAGCATGTTCCTTATCCTCTGTCTAAACACAAGCTTCATACAGGATAAAAATGATGCCTCCCCCACCATCCCCGTTATTTGTTCCTCTTCCTAATATGGCCACATTGGATAAAACTGTCTCTGGTTTTCACTATTGCTTATCTCATTAATTGTTCCCTTGAGGATGAGTAAAAGAGTCCAGCACAGGAGGGTTTCTAGGGCCCAGGCTCTGAACCTAGTAACTACAGTAACAAAATCTCATACCTCCATGCACTAAAACAATAACCCTGGCTTCTTTTCTTTCTTTCTTTCTTTCTTTCTTTCTTTCTTTCTTTCTTTCTTTCTTTCTTTCTTTCTTTCTTTCTTTTTGAGACATGGTTTCTTTCTCTTTGTGCAGCCTTGGGCATCATGGAACTAGTTCTGCAGATCAAGCTAGCCTTGAACTCACAGAGATCTGCCTGCCTCTGCCTCTGAAGTGCTGGGATTAAAGGCATATGCTGCCACCACCACCCAGGCCTACCCTGGTTTCCATAACTTAGTGCATCATACTCAGCTTCCCCAGACCATCTCTCTGTGGGAGTAGCAAAGCCAAGGAAAGTCAGAGCCTTGAAGAGATAAAGGATATATCAGAAAACAGTAAAATAATATAGACATCGAGACAGTCCAAGCATTCAAGATAGAACAATTCCTACAGCACAAGCGTAGAAGGAATTGGTGAACAATACAAAAACAAACCATGAAAGAGAAAAAAAAAAAAGACTGCACTAACAGTACCCAAGAGAAATGTAGAAAAAGCCAGGAAGTAGGCCTAAAGATGTAGTTATATCGTTATAAATTCAACATATGCAAAAAATGAATTTAAAAAAGTTTTAAGATGGCATGAGAAAAACAATGGCTGATTTTGAAGTTTTTAGTCTAATAAAATTATCTCCCAAAGCACAAAACTTTTTGGGAAAATAAAATTTGAAACTGAAAGAAATTTTTGATTCATAGTTTTACCTTGCAAGAAATGTTAAAATAATTCAGAAAGAAATAAAATATTATCACACACTCAAATCTCCATTATTTAGAGAAAATCCAAGGAAGAAAGAATAATAAAAAGAAAATATATATGCCGTTAATTTATATAAAGGGATTTTGAAAATACTAAAAATCCTATTGGGTGCTCATAGCACATATAACAATGAAGTAAACAATGATATTAAGATTATGGGGTATACTGTTGTGAGACTCCTGCATTGTCTGTCTCTACTGCAGTTTGTTTATGTCAGAGTTGGCTTAGGCTAGTTAGCAATGCATAGTGCAATCTCCAGGGAAAGAATATCATCTCAGAAAGAAGCATAGTGGATATGTTGGGACAGGAGAGAAAATGGAATGGAAACATAATCCTCATTCAAAGCAGAGGTGACAGGAAAAGAAGCAAAGTTTAAAGAGACAAAAATGAGCACAAACAAGATAATCATTAATCCAACTACATTAATGTTCACTCTAAATGTGAATGTCTCACTGCCCAAATTAAAAGACAGAGACTGCAGGAGCAAGGAAGAAAATCCTACCACCTTTCCACGTGAAGCAATTTACTTGAAACACAGTGGTTAAAAACAAAGTGCAGAATAAAGATATACCATGTTAGCACTCATCGAAAGAAAGCTGGAACAGTTGTATTGACTTCAGAGAAAGCAGAAAATTGTAAAATAAAAATAGAGGTAAAGCAGGCCATTACATAGTGACAAAGAGGTCGATTCTACAAGGAAATATAATCTACAACGTATGTGTATCTAGCAACAGAGCCAAAATACAGTTGGTAAAACCTGGTAGAAACTTGAGGAACAATAAGATAAGCTCACTAGTATAGCTGGAGTTTTTAATGTTCTGCTGTTTGGTAGTTGCCAGATCCAGCAGGCAGAAAATTGATGAAGGCAGCACGATTAGTAAGCTGCATCAAATTAACATGTGCAGAATGATTGTCCAAAGGCAGTAAAATAATCTTCTGTGTTTATATGGAGCATTCACTAAAACGGACTATATACCGCCAACTTCATCATTCAATATCACTAAATGTCCTGGTCAAGACAAGGAAATAAGATATATACAATTAAAGAAGGAAAAATAACACCATTTTTGTTCTCAGAACATAGAACTGTCTATGGAGCAAATGATACATAAATTGGAGGGGGAAAGACTTACTTAGACTAATAAACTATTCAAGCAAGACTTCAAAAGATGACAGCAAGAAACCAGCAGCTTTCCTGGATACTAGCAAGGAAGAACTGAAAATTACAGGTTAAACATGAAATGCAATCATATTAGCATCCAAGAATAAGTCATCTATATATAAACTACCAATTTGATACCAACCACTTTGAAAGTTGTATATCAGATATTCCACAGGAGAGATATTTACATTACAATTAATAACAGTAGAAAACTACAGTTATTAATTAGAAATGGAGTAATTTTATCATTGGGGTTCACCACAACATGAAGAACTATTAAAAGGTCACAGCATTGGGAAGGTTTAGAACCACTGATCTATGGGATGAAAACCACATAGCTATGAATGAAGTTACACAGCCAAGAGCAATCATGTGCTGTATCTGGGACTGTTGATCGATAAAAGACCACATAAGTGCTGGTGATCCTGAGGCATTACATCATCTTGTGACCTTCTTTATGTTAATATATTCCAGGGTGTTAGCTGAAGACACATTCCTCAGACCTTGCCACTGTCCTTAAGATTTGATGACCACACTCACAGACAAGGACTCCTAACTGTGTAGAAAATAGATTCTTCTCAATTTCTTCAGATTCATCTCAGGCTCATTTCAAACCTCAGAAGACTATGCTAATATTTACCATCTTCTACTCAAGTTAATATGGAAAAACAGAAGACCTAGATTAGGAAACACACACAGGAGAAAAACAAAGTAGGCATGCTGATACTACCCAGTGTGAAGGCTTGCTGAAACAACCAATACCAGTTGCTACTGTTGAAAAGACAGACAAATAAGTCTGTGGGAAAGAGAGATACAAATGCACACAGTCTGAGTAAACTTACAGAAGACCAAAGAAGAAAGACAAATAAATGGAGAATGGATACTTTCTTCCCAAATGACATGGTGACAAGTGGATATCCATGAGCAAAAGAACAACAACAACAAAAAACAAAAACAAAGTAAAGCAGAGATATGAAGCCCTTTCTGCCAAACACGCATTTTAATACAATCAAAGACCTAAAGGCAAACTCCAAAATTATGAGATTTGTGGAAGAGAGAATAGTAGAAAATAATACTGGGTGTTTTGTTAATGACCAAAATGCATCAGGAAATGATACATCAAAGCATGGAAGATCTAATGGTGAAATCTCTCCAAAATGCAAAATATCTCTGTCACTGAAGAGCACCTACAAACAGCAGATAGATATATAGGAAGTGGTACAACATCTTTTTTCCATATATAAGTAAAAAGTAAAGCATGATGAGATTAGGTTATATACCTATCAAAATGGTTAAAATAAACAGCCACACCAAATACCAACCATGATCAGAAGCACCAGAAACCCCCACTCGTTGATACTGAGAATCCAATATCCTTAACATCTAATTCACGCACTGTTCTCACAGGTATTACCAAAAATTCATTTCCACAGAAAAAGCTCCATATTAATATATTTAGCAGCTTAGTCCATAGCAGCTATGGACATGAAGCAACAAAGACATCTTTCAGCAGGAGCATAAACAATCAAGCTATAGTAATCCTCACAATGAACTACTATTTGCTCATAAAATTAAATTAACTGCTGAGAATGCAAAGATGGGTAGGAAACTAAAGCGTGTTTTGAGAAACAAGAGGATTGTCTGTATGATTCAGTCTACATGACATTTTAGAAAAGGCAAAATTAGGGGAAGAGTAGGAAAATCACTCATTCTGTGAGAGTTGGGAGGAGGGACAAGATGAATCATCCAGTATAGGAAACTGGGCAATGAACTGTACATATGATTGATGACAATATTCATTCTTCAAAACCTTTATAACACTATATGACAATGTGTTAAACAACACTGACTGGAGGTTTTTAATTCATAATGTATGCCAGTACTACCTTCATTAACTATGAAGTGAATCTCTTAAAGGCAAGATGTAACACAGAAAACTATTTGGGTAAAGAAGAAGTATGTAAGAAGGCTCTCTTTCCTATTCATGTTTTTTTTTTCATATAAAGCTGAAATTATGGGAAAAGATAAAGGAGGCTGGGCTTGGGATCAGTTGGTAAAATGATTAGATTGAATACAGGAGATTATGACTTTAATCCCCAGTACCACTGAAAAGCCTGATGGGATGACACACACAAATTTGTAATCCTGTAACCAGAGAACTCAGCACTTGGAGGCAAGAGGATCTTAAATTCAAGATCGTTCTTCACTTTGCAGGGGGTTTGAGGCCAATCTGCAATAAAATCCCATTTCAAAAACATTGTATTGAAAGGGAGATTTAGGGCAAAATTGTTAGTTACTTCAAAACTGAGTTGAAATTTGAGAGATTTATGAATAAATTTTCTTGCTTCATGACTTAAAATTATTACTTCTTATTTTATATTTAATCACTTAAATTATTGGCTCATTAGTACATATATTTTTTCTGCTTTTTTTCTGGTATCAGTCACATATCTTATTCGTTTCATTAATCCTATTTTAACTTTAAAAATATATATTATGTATATTTTAAGTGGTTATTTTACTTTATGTATCTGATGTTATACCTGCACATATGTTTGTGAGCCACATGCATGCATGAGTTCCCAGGTTAGAAGAGGGCTTCAGGTCCTCTGGAACTGGAGTGAGTGAGGTGGTAAGCTGCTATGTGAGTACTTAAAATCAAACTCCAGTCCTCTGAAAGAGCAACTAGTTCTCTTCATCACTGAGCCATCTATCCAGCCCCTGTAGTAAATGTCTATAAAAAAACATGATGGCTTTGTATATCTTCTCCATGTTACTTTCAATTTCTCATTGATTTATGGTTTTTCTCCTCCAGGATTGTTTGTTTGTTCTTTTCTACTGAGGTGTCTAAATTCTGGAGATTAGAATGCTTGTCTCAGATACATGTACCCCTGGGCTCAGTCCAGCACTAAAAGAAAATAAAATGAGAGTCTAGTTCACTAATTGTAACACCCCTTTTAAATAGAAAAAGTTAAAAAGTAATTGTCACCTAAATATTACAGTTATGTGTAACATGAGGGTCTGCTTGTTGGAGTTTCTGTCCTGCCCGGTTCCTGCAGTCGTTATGTCCCAAAAGAAAATCACACAGAGGTCTCCATTAGTTATAAACTGATTTGCCCATTAGCTCAGGGTTCTTGTTAACTCTTATAACTTATATTAACCCATTATTCTTATCTATGTTAGCCACACGGCTCAGTACCTTTTCCAGCGGGGCAGGTCACATCCTGCTTCTTCGGTGTCTGGACAGGACTGGGGAAAGAGATTCCTTCTTCCCTGAAGACTCCTGTTCTCATTGTCCTGTCTCTACTTCCTGTCTGGTTGTTCAGCCTATACTTCCTGCCTGGCTACTGACCAATCAGTATTTATTTAAAATATAATTGACAGAATACAGAATTAGCCTGCACCAGTTATAGGTTTTGAAGTTATTTTCATTCTCATTCAGCTTTTTTTAATATACAAAATGTATGTCATCTTGAGTATTTAAACTTGAGAAGTTAGCTTTGCTATCAGTTTTTCATTTATTAAATATACAGTTCTGTTTCTTCATGTATTTCCAATTTCCTGACTTTTCACATTTTCATGCAACTCACGTCTTTCCTCAGAAAATGTGGTCTTTAAAAATTCTTCAGTAAGAGTGCATTGGTAGTTTTTTTTTTGTTTGCCTGAAAAATGTTTTCCTTTTATACCAGTTCTTAATGGAGTCCTTTAGCAAGCATGTAATTATTCACTGACAGTTGTTTGCTCTCAGTCACCCAACATTATTCCACTGACATCCTATTTTCATTGTCGCTTTTAAAAAGTAAGTTGTACTTTAATTAATGGTTCTTCTGAATGTCTATTATCAAGATCTTTTAACCCCTTTTTAGACTTTGGCCTTTATATTTTTTCAGTTTGACTCTTATTTACCTAAGCTTATTTCTGTTTATCCTCCTCAATAGTTTGGGGCTTTAAAATTTAACAATTAATTTGTATACTCTATTTTTGATATTGAGGTTGTTTTACTACCATTAATTCCCATTAGGGAACTCCACTGTCCTAACTTACAAGGTGTTGTTTTATAACTCAGCTCTTAAATTCCCTTCATATTTCAGCCTTTGCACTTTTCCCTCTTTAAAATCTATACTTTGATGCTCTTATATGTCTGCTGGCTTATTAACTCTTTTTCCATCTATGTTTAGCTTGATAACTATTTATTGAGTTCTGTGTTTTATTAAAATTTTCAAGTAGGTAATTTTGGAATTACTATTTAGCTCCCCACCCAATTTCTCTGTGACTGTACTCACACAGGAATGCATGTTCCATTGTTCTGCATCTTCTTTTCTTCTCAAATATTACTGCCATTTACAGTAACAATTATTTCTTACCTACTCCCTTTGTTATTTTTAAGAAAATTAAACACATTTGTTGCATAGTGAATATTCTATGTATATTTTTTGTGGAGCAGATACAATTATTTTTGATTCTCAGAAGGGTTTATGGCCTTTGTAGTCATTTCTTTTATGGTGCTGATAGTAACACTCTTATGAAAAATAATTTAAGGGAGAGCGTATTTATTTCATCTTCTAGTCTATCATTGCAGGAAGTCAGCATAGGAGCTCACACAGGATCTTGAAGTAGAAATGATGTAGGAAAGAGCAGTGCTGTTGGCTTGCCCCCTGAGTCAATTTTAGCTATCCTTTTCTCATAGACTAGTACTACCTGCTCAGGGAATGGTGCAACCCACAGGGAACTAGAGGCTCTTAATCAATTAACAATCAAGACAATCATTTAAAGACATGACCTCAGGCCAGTATAATCTGGGCAATCTTTCAGCTGTGACAACTTTCTTTCTCAGGCAACTTGTGACTCTGTGGAGTTGACAGTTAACCCTAACTAGGACAACCTTCTTATACTTACCTGCTTATTTGTGAAATTTTCTGTTATGGAGTTTATATTTGTTGGAACTTTGCAAAACTTCTCTTGGAGTTTTTCATGATTTGCTTAAAATCAACATTTAAGAATCTATTTGTCTTTGTTTCTGTCAGGTGTTTACAAGTTTTCTAAAAAGCAAATTTAACTTTATTTTGTTTGTTACTACTGTGGGGAGGGCAAGGCCTACTTATACCACATTTGGTCCTCTCCTTTCTCTTTTATACCAGTTCTAGTGTAGCAAGACTTTGGGCCTCCAGCTCCTGAGTTATGATATGGAGACTTTTTATTAATTATAAAAGCTTGGCCTTAGGTTAGGCCTCTTCCCAGTTGACTAATGTATATTAATCTATGTTGTGCCATGTCACTTGTTACCTCCCCTCCATCGTCACCATACATCTGACTTCCTCTTTTCTCACTGGCAAATCTGCACTCTCTGATTCTTCCCCCAAGTTCCTCTCTCTCCCAGGAAGTCCTGCCTATCCTCTGCTACCTAGCTATTGGCCAGTCAGGTCCTTATTAAACCAATCAAAAGGTGCCTTAGGAAGATGAGGTAAAATAAAGACATCTTCACACAGTGTAATCAAATATCCTGCAACATTCTAGGGAATGAATTCAAGCCATGAGTATTAGGGAGTAAAACCCTTATCTGCTGAGCAGTCTTGCCAACATGTTTAAGAGTGTCAACCTACAAACACTGAAACTAAAATTTTGTTTGGATTACACAACCATCATTTCCTACAATGTAATTACTTTTTAACTTCTCTTTAGAATTTAACAAAGAAGATACTGCCAGGATGGGCACATACCCCATTTACTGCTGACATGTAAGTTTTTCTTGTTTCTCTCTGAACATGTCACTTTCTTGGGGATCATCAGCCTTTCCCTTGTTCAAGAAGCCACACTTTTCCTTTTTCCTTTTGTGACAGTGACCTACTGAAACCAGGCACCCCAGAAATAGCCAGAGATTTTTTTCAATGTTCCCTTTCCCTTTCTTAGCTTTTCTAGGAAGCCCAGATATTACATTATTGTCAGTTTCTCAATGCATGAAAACAATTTCTCATCTTTTCTTTTCAAAATCTTATTTTGTATCTTTGGTTTACTATGTCAAAAAGAATTTATAAAAGTAATCTCTCATATCAGCATAAATTATGTAAATTCCTGTATTTTCTTGGGTTACACAGACTGTCATGTGACATAAATATTAGATCTTTTCCATTATCCAAAAAATTAAAATCAGAAAGAAGAGCACTTCCCAATTACTAAATCAAAATAGAGAAAATATGGGTAGTTTAGCACCAGTTTTG